>JANZXV010000210.1:10493897-10511563 GCA_027576455.1 Erythroxylum roigii
GTGTTAATCTAAGTGGCCAACATAACCGGGAACCTAATGGGTCACACGCATAAGAGTGGCTCGGAGAATTCGTAAAATAGTTTTGGATAGAGGTCCATTATATGGAGAGCAATAAAACCAAATGGATCATGATGAGATCGAGATATGTCCTGACGAGATCGCGACATCGATATTGTTGAAACAGGTCTCCGGTGTTTTTTCCATACTGGGACCCGGTAGGACCGACCCCAGTGTGACTGGACCACCTCAGCATTTATATATATATATATATTAATTAATATATATATGACTAACTTGGAAAGGATAAGACATATATTACTTAATATATGACTAACGTGGAAAGGTGAAGCTACTTTAGCATTAAATGTCTTTAATTACTTTAAAGACAAATGGCAATCAAATACTTAAAGGGATGATGGTCGTGAGAGATAAATTGGCTTTAACATGTTTTAGAAACAAGGTTTTTAAAAGTGCCATCCGAATCCCTCCTCTCCATCGTCTACTTCAAGCTTCATCATCTTCTCCTCTCCTTCACCTTATGCTCTCCAAGAATAACATAAGATCTAGCACTCTCTTCTTTATTCTAGCTATATTCGGATCAAAGGGTTTGATTCGGTTAGGTTCTCCGACCTCTGCGTGGATACCGTTAGATACGGTCTCCTTTGGTCGTTGTGGTTTGAGAATTATGGTATTTCTTTGTATAGACACATAAATCTTGGACTTCGGGAAAGCCAGAACAATTTTTTTTTGTTTTCACCGTATGTCTGTGATGCACGCATCGGGATTTTCCTGCATTAAGGCTGTGGTCAGTGATAGAGGGACACACTTTTGTAATAGAGTCATTGATAACCAATTTTCCAAATTTGGAGTCACTCACAGTGTCTCCATTGCATACCATCCACAAACCAATGGTCAAGCTGAAATATCGAATAGAAAGGTGAAGTACATCTTAGAGAAGATAGTAAAGCCATCAAAGAAAGACTGGAGCCTGCATCTAAAAGAAGCATTATGGGCCTATCAGACTGCCTGCAAGTCACCAATAGGCATGTCCCCTTACCGTTTAATATATGGCAAGGCTTGTCATTTACTAGTGGAGTTGGAGCATAAAGCATATTGGGCAGTCAAGAGGTGCAACGTGGACTTGGAATCTTCTAGTATGGAGAGGAAACTACAATTGTAAGAGTTAGAGGAGTTGAGACTAGAGACGTGCGGGAACTGTTGCCTCTACAAGGAGAAAACAATGTTGATGCACAATAAGGTTCTCTAGAGGAAGAGCTTCAAGGAAGGAGACAAAGTTATATTGTTTAAGGCCCGTTTCACTTTTAAGCATGGAAAGTTCAATACTCGTTGGGATGGGCCATACTTAGTCAATAAGGTGCACAATTTTGGTATGTTAGAGCATTTACATGAAGAGACCAAATCCAAACTCAAAGTGAATGGCCACTAATTGCAACTCTACCATGAGAACCAACAACCTCCATAACCACCAGGTTGTTTCTTTCCTTCACTTGTGTACTTACTTTTGCCCCGTGACTACGTATTACATATGTTTGTATGTTAGTTTGCTGAATAAGTGTGGGGTAGAAACCATCTTAGTAGGAAAATAGCTTAGTTTTTAGTTTAATCAGTAGTTTTCCAATTCAATAAAATTCCCTTCTAAGTTTTGTCTCTTGCCTCTCTTTTGTTGTGTTGATTGCCCCCTGAGCTTTATCTTCTAGTTGCTCTCTGTTTATATTCGCTATGGAATTGTGTTTTGCTTGATTCATCATTTAGGACAATTCTATATTCAAATGTCTGGGAATTTAGATGAATTTATCTTTTTGAATTCAGCGTAATAGCTTCTTCATGCATCAATTTTGGCCACTTAAGTGTTTTCTCAATAGGTCATTTTTGTGCTTACAGTTGTTAACTTGGTTTATGTTGAGGTGAATATGAAATTGCAGGCATTTTTCCACGTTTCTGCAATTTTTTGCAGCGGAGAACTCTTGGTTTCGCCGCGGCAACGCTACAAATTTGTGGTTCACCGCGACGAGCTCTATGTTTCGCCGCGGCCACGCTATGAAAGAAACTGTTTTAAATTCCCTCATTTCAATAAATCTTCCACATTAGATTCTTTTCAATCTTGTTTCTTGAGGATTTTATAAATTTCAAAGTTGTCCATGTGTTTTTGAAAATACCATCTATGTTTTTAAATGATAGTTGGTTTTGGATAATTTCATTTTCAATATTTTCAACAAGAAGTAAGTGAGGGTATGCTAAAAAGTAGAACTTTACGTTTTTAAACCTTAAGTTTGCTTAATTGAGTTACTAACCTTGTTGGAAGGATATTTGGACCTGAATTCTTTCATTTTTATATGTATCTGGTTAATTTCATATCTCTCTAGAACTTGTTTTAATTCTTGATCAAAGCTTGATGAACTAAAATTTTGTTAATATGATAGAGGCATTCCTTTCCAAACACTACTTACCTAAACACAAACCCCAAACACTTAACCTTTGTTAGCCCCTTTGAGCCTTCTTTTGAGTGCATGCATATTTTACAATTAATATGAGTATTTCATCTCTAGTTAAAGTTGATATAAAAACAAAAACAAAAAAAGGGGGTTTCTATACAAAAGAAAAGAAGAAAGAGAGTTTCAAAAATCTCATATATGTATAAAAAAAGCTTTCTCAAAAGAGAAATGTAATCAAAATGTGTTAAATTACATTTGGTGTTTGTGTAAATATTTTCTTACGCATAGTTGGCATTTATTTCATGAGAAAAATACTTGTGATGCATGTACTCATTTTTCTTTCTTCTATTCAATCCATTTCATTTAACCTTCCGAACATTACAAGCCTAAAATGTCCTCTTGATTTTTGAAATTATAGTTCTTGTAGTAGAGAGGTAGAATTATCACAAGCTTATGGTAGAGAACGGACTAAGCAGATTTTAGAGTAAAATTATCCGAAGACAAGTGAGTGGAGAGTTAAACAGTTTCCCTTGAGAGAAATCTCTTTTGCTCAATCTCTTGGATTAAATTCTTATAGTGTTTATTTTTTTAACGCTCTTTCACTCTACTTTGGTTGATTTCTGAGAAAGTGGTTTTACCAATTTCCTACTCTGATTTTTAAACATGGTCGGTATTTTCTTTTGCACTTGCATCTCTTTGACTTTTATAAGATTTGTCCAAGAGTTCAAAGGTATAAGTGTGAGGGAATTTGATTGAACCTAAGTTTTCTATATCAATTGGTGATAATTTCATGGTTTTTATTATACTTCTTGGCTCTTATTTTTTAATTTTATGCTTAATTTAACTCTTGAGTGCTTATCTTGAATTAAAGTAGTTTGAAGGTAAAATTGTCACAAATAATTAGAAATTGCACTAAATAGATTTCTTAAAACAATTGATACTGCAAACTATTATTTGTCAATGTAGGAGATCCAAGAAGTAGAGCCAATAAGTGAAGAACAAGTCAACAAGTCAACGGGGTGCAACAAGCAAGTTCACCGCAACGAAAGCTGCATATCTCTGAAGAGACCTTTCGGGAAAAGTTCATCGCGGCAAAGATAATGTTTGCGTCATGGCAAAAGCTGAATTTGATTAAATAAATCTTTCGGGAAAAGTTCGTTGTGGAAAGCGCATCCTCTCACCACAACGAAACCTTCAAATTGGCACTTACCCGGACCATTTTTGGCAAATTAACCAACTGTGACCTATTTTAGGCTAACTTAATAGCAGAAGGAGAGGGCCGACACCTCCATCATTCACTCCATCATCGGATACACTTCCATCTTCACGCACACACCATCGTCTTCTCTCATCCATAACATTTTCTTCCACTTTCCACCGTCGACTGCTACCATGGTTATCTCCAGTGGGTTCTCGGTTGTGATGTCTCTTAGAGCTATGCATGGCTAGGCACCTCTCTCTTCTTAAAGATGTAGCAATGGCTTGAGTTCAATGGGATTAAAAAAGGAGTAGCTTAATCTATGTTTAGCTATGATTTATGAACTCCTAGGTTTAGGATTTGTAATTTGTAGTTGAACATTATTGATTAGAGTTTAATCAAGTGTTGGATATTTAATGTGTGGTTAGGATTTGTTGATGTAGAACTTTGAGTTTAAATATATGAAGTCTCATATATGTCTATTTGTGATCTTGTTGAATCTCTTTTATCTTGCATAGTTGTGTTTGATATTGAGCTGATTTGAGATCCTAAAGTGACTTGTTGCATTGACTTACCTACTACACGCACTAAGGGCGTTTAACAAGGTATTAAGAAATGGAGTTCATTAATTAAGACCTTGGACTTAAAGAGTTCTTTAAGGTTTACCATTTAAAACTTAGTAATTTCGACCCCATCAAAAATTGATTTCGAACTATGATAGCCAAGCTCATTTTTAAGAGGATATTATCACCATTTGATCATTATCTTTATTTTTCAGTTTCTATTCCTAAAATCGAAAAATACTTTTTACACCTTTTTCTTACAATTCAATTTAATTTAGTCAATGTTCCCAAAGATCAAAACCCCCTCCTTACTAATTTAGCTTGCATTTCATGACATATAGGTTAGCTTAGGTCCATTCTTTTAGGTTCCGATTAAGTGAGACAACCCGAGGTTGCATCTTATATTGCAATCATTGGATTTTATTTTTGATTTGACCTGCAAGGGAAAGAACTAAAGTTCCGAATCAAAATGGCGCCGTTGCTAGGAAACCAAGTAATTGGTTCTCTAGGTTAGCTTTTGTCATTTTGCTGCTAAGTGAGGCTAGGAGCCTTTTTTTTTAGATTGCATTCTAGATAGTTTAGTTTCATACTTGTCAATAGTATAGGATTTCATTTTCTTTGCATAACATCAAAATTTTGAAAATACAAAACAAAGGATACTGAACATTTGCATTTTTCATACTTAGCATTTTTGCACCTACACAGTTTTGAACTTTTCCTTTGATTGCTTTTTGATCCATGCGTACATACTTTACTTGTATACATACCTTTATTCATACTTTCATACACCATACACTTGCACCCATCACATCTCATTTTTATTTGACTTTGTGTGCTTGCAAGTAAATTTTGTTACATTTTATTTTCATTTGAATTGTTCCCGTGCATGCCCCGTAAAACCAATCTTTTATCTTTCTACCCTGAAATTGAGAGACGTTTGAAAAAGATTAGAAAGGAAAGGAGAGAAAAAGAGATAAGCAAGGTAGTTGTTGAAGAAGAGTCTAGTTAGCCAAGTAGTGAGAGCGACTCATTAGAAAGAGTGATAATGGTTGAAAACCCAACTTTTCTGCAAAACCCTAACCTTCATGTTAATCGACCTAGGAATGGAGATAATGGAGGTAATGGGGAGCAAGAGCGAGTGGGTGAGAATAATGGAAATCATAGAAGGAGAACTATTAGGGAAGCAACTACCTCTGATATGAATTATGATCCATTTACTACTGCTTGTCCTAATTGTGACGTGAATTTTGAAGTTAAAGGATTGCTCATTAACTCTCTTCCTAAATTTCATGGCTTGGCAGGAGAAGATCCTTACATGCATTTGCAATCTTTGTCCATGATTTGTTAGAGTATGAAACTGGTTGGAGCTTCGCTTGATCAAGTACTATGAAAGGTTTTTTCACCTATCACTGGAGGGAAAAGCAAGGGAGTGGTATATGAGCCTCTTAAGGCATGTGGCGAATGCCTACCATAGTTGGGCCAATCTGCGAAAGGCATTCCTAGAGAAATAGTTTCCAGCCTCCAGAACTTCATCAATGAGGAAGGAGATCTATTCAGCACGTCAGGATTATGATGAGTCACTATATGACTATTGGAACCACTTCTAAGATTTATTGTCCACATGCCCTCATCATCAGATACCCGATGAGCAGTTAGTGCAGTATTTTTATGATGGGCTGAAAAGTCAAGATAAAAGTATATTAGATGCGGCATTGGGAGGTTCCTTGATTGACCTTACAGCTATGAAGGCATAGGACCTGATCAAGAAGATGGCCTTGAATCATCAACAGTGCAGTGTGAGAGATACCAGAGGTGTTCATGAGTTGGGAGTTTCAACAGCATAATCCAAAAGAACGGAAAGTTTGGAGTCTAAATTTGACTCTTTGGAGAGTAGAGTGACTTCACAGTTGTCCTTCATCGCTGCAGAACTAAAAAACATGAGTGTGCATCACCCAACATCTTCTATGGATCTTACTGCACCCATTTGTGATACTTGTGGGTCCGTAATGCACATATCTAGTGTTTGCCCCGGTAGGTATGAAGAGTTATCTGCAGTGTATCAGGGTAGGACCAATCAGAAATGGGAACACTATCCAACACCTATAACGAGGGATGGAAGTCAAATCCTAGGTTCAGTTGGAGGAATGAAGAAGGAAGGGGCCCGAATAGATTTCAACAAGGAGGAGGAGCTGGTACTTCCACAAACCAGTTCCACAACCAACAGCAAACCTTGACTGTCCCACAAAAGGAAGACACTAACCAACTTCTGCATAATGTGATGGCACTGATTAAGGAGGAAAAGACTTCGAACAACAACCAGTTCAATGCAATAGCCAATCTCATTTAACATGATTCTTCTAAAACTGCTGCTCGGTTCAATGATATAGAAAAGAGAATGGAACAATGGGAGATGAAGGCTAAGAATATCAACTATTATGCCACTCAATTGTCCAACAACATGAGTGAGAACCAAGCAAGAAGCAGTGGAACTATCCCCTCCAATACTGTTATGAACCCCAAGAGTTTGAACACTATAACCCTCCGAAGTGGGAAATAAGTAAGGTTTGCAAATCAAGATGAGGGAGAAGATGAAGAGGAGATTGAGAGTAAAGAATTGCCTTAAAAAAATGAAAGAGTCAAGAAGTCCCAAAGTTCCAAAGAGAGAGCACTTTTGACTGAAAAGGAGTCAATACAATTAAAGAGTAAGGAAGCGAATCCTGAAACCAACACGGAATCAAGCAAGCAAGGAGCCCATGGAGCAAACGACAAGGAGGTAAACCTGAAAGACCTTCCTTTTCCTAACTCGTGTTTGCTTAGCAAAAGGATGACTGATGTTAAATATTAGAAAGATATAATTGATTTGTTTGGGAAAGTAAAAGTAAACATCCCTTTGCTTGACCTTGTTAAGAGGGCTCCCGCATATGCTAAATATCTTAAGGACCTGTTTACCAACAAAAGAAAGTTCAGACCGAATGAAAGAGTGCAAGTCAGCTCCAATGTGTTAGCATTGTTCAAACCCCAAATTTCAGTAAAATGCCAAGACCCTGGATCCTTCACCATCCTGTGCACCATAGGAAAAATTACCATAGGAGGAGCCTTGTTAGATCTAGGGCAGCCATTAATGTGATGCCTAAGTTTGTCTACACATCATTGGGAGTCAAGAGTCTAAAGCCTATATTTGTAGTTTTGCAATTAGCCAATAGGTCTCTTAGGTATCCAGTGGGCATCATAGAGGACATTTTGGTCCAAGTAAAGGGTTTGGCCTTTCCAGCTGATTTTTATATGCTTGACATGTCTTTCGAAGATGTGCAGGACACTACCTTGATTCTAGGTAGACCCTTCTTAAGGGCTGCTAGTACTATGATTAGCATGAAAGAAGGTACCGTAACTATAGAGGTAGGAGATCAACAAGTGTGTTTTAATATGTATGAAGCCATGAAACACCCCCATGAGGATTATTCACTTTTAAGAGTCAACATGCTTAATATTGTTATTGATGATGCATGCTCTGATTTTGAACTCCAAAATGTTCTAACTCTGCTCTGTACTCATTGAACTCTCTGATTGTCACTAATGAACCTTTGGGAGAAAGGTTTTCCGTTATTGTTGTAGGTGAATCTAAAATTGAGGAGGTTGACATTGATATGGCAAGTGGTGAAGTTGCCCTAACCCAGCATGGCTATTCGTCGAAGGTTCACCAAAAGAATGAGAAACTTCCGTAATCATCAGGTTGTTTCTCTCCTTCATTTGTTTACTTACTTTTGCTCTGTGACTGAGTATGACATTGTGGATGCAATAGTTTGTTGAATAAGTGTGGGGGAGAAATCAAGTCAGTAGGACACTTGTTTAACTTTTAGTTTAAGCAGTTTTCAATTCAATAATTCTAATGCTAGTTTTGTCTCCTGATTTATGTTTGCTGTGATTTTCAGCCTGATGCATTATACATCTTCAAGTTTAAGGAAATTGATGTGATTAATTGTGATGACTTTGTCTATGAGCTTCAAATGTACTGAGTATCTAGCTTGTGTCTTTAGTGTGTTTGTGAGTCATTTTTTCTCATTTATGTCTTTACTTTGTTTTCCTTTTGGGTAAATTTTGCCGCAGCGTGAAGCCCATGTCGTCGCGGCGAACTTACCTTGTTTCCTTCATATTGCTCTCGGGAAAATTTCGACGTGGCGTGAGTTCCACGTCGCCACGGTAAATATGAGTCATTTCTTTCTATTCCTCTCGGGTTTATTTCGCCACAGCGTGTATCTGATGTCGCTGTAGCGAATCATCAATATTTCTGTTTTCGTGACTAGGGTTGAGTTCACTGCGACAAATTTCAGTGTTAGCTATGGCGAACATTTAATCTGCGCAAAACTGACACAACGAAATTACCTTTTCACCCCTATTTTCTCTTAACCTTTCGTATTCCCTCTGCCCCTTTTGTCATTTCACACTTAAACCTTATATAAACACCACTCGACCCCCCTCCATCGTCTCTATCTCTTCTTCGTCGTGGCCATCCGAGCGTTCTTCTCCGAGTCTCTTCCATTCCACGTCGCCGCAGCCATCGTCCCTTCTCCTCGACCCCTCTCGCACTTGCCAGCCTTCTCTGCGTAGCTTTCCTCCTTCTTCGTAAGTATTTCTCGTCCTCTCCTTTGTTTGATTTCTGTATCGCTGTTCCTGTTGTTATTTAGGGCATTTTCGTCGCGGTGAGGTGAATTACTATTTTCTCCGCGGCGAACTTAGTTATTTAGTTTGTAATTTTTAATTAGTTTTGTTCATTCATTTAGTTTATTTTTCTATGCGTGTTTTTTGCAGGACAATGCCTCGAACTAAGAACGCTAATGTTACCCCTCCTAGTGATTCTAATTCCTCTTCTAATAGTTTTACTTTTACGGAACTCTATGAGAAAGTAGACACTAGGCCTTTCATCAAGGAGCGACCCTTTCCATTACCTCCTCCTAACCATTCCTTTGTACAACAACTTGTTGCTTCTAAGCTCACAGGCTTAGTCCAACCCCGTGCTCAAGGCAACAAAAACTTCGTTCACCATTTTTATACTTATGCCAGATTCAATAATACCATGGAACCTAATTTTCGTGGTATTAAAGTACCCAATGCATTAATTGCCAATATTCGTCATCATCTCAATCTTCCTACCATTTTTTGTTGCCACTATGATCAGGTTAACCACCACTACCCTTCGAACGATGTTATTCGCGAATGGCATCGACCGCGCTATTAATAACTCTACCTTAAACGATCTGATCTCCTACCCGCAGCTCGTCCTTGGCTTCATTTAGTTTGCAACAATATCATTCTAACCACTCACCTCACCTACGGCACAAAACAACAAGCCTTACACCTCTACCTCCTAATGACTGGTCGCCCGGTCGATATAGTTGCTGCTATCGCCTTCGCCCTTCATGACTTCATTAACACAGCTAAATTCACCAATGCCATCACCTTTCCTCATCTCATCTCTGACATTTTTTGAGCACACAATGTCCCGAAGTTGGATACTGACGACTAATTTGTCCCGGCCCCACTTTTTAGGTATACCCGCCTAAAACAACCCACCATTCACCCACCTCATCCCTCCACCCCTACTCTTGATATTGGTGCAACCTCTACAGCTACGACCCCAATTGAGGATGATCCTCCAGCTCAGGAAATTCCTCAGCCAGTTACTTTACAGACCCTCTCTGGTAAGGTAGACAGACTTTGTGCGGACCTCTCTCATCTCCGGGACACTCTCTCTCAAGAGATAGCCCGAAAGAAGGAGAGAGAAGCTTTATATGATCGGGATAAGCGGTATGGTTGGCAAATGGATGCATTGCTTGTTGAACACTTTCATTTCCAGTTGCCATCTGATGAAGATGACCCCTTGAGCGGCGCTGGCACATCTGGAGTATGTCCATCTGGATCTGGGGCTGACCTGTCTATGGAAAGTTTGAGTCATTTGTCCTTTTTTTTTGAGGTAGTCATGTCGTTAGTTTTCAATCTGTTGGATATTTAGTCACATTGTTGTTATTTACCGAATTAATGGCCAGTTGTTTATATGATTCTCATTGTGCTTTGCCCTGTGTGTTATTATTCAATAGCCTTCCTATTACTTTTTCATGCATCATAATGTTTCACTTGTTTCATCATTGAGGACAATATGATGTTTAAGTGTGAGGGAGGTTCTTCCATTTTGGCAATTTTGAATTATGCACTATTTTTGGCCATTTAATCGCTTGTGCAAGTCATTTGTGTGTCATATGCAAAATGTTAAACTTGGTAATTGAGGTGAATTACATTTTTCAAGTGTGTCTGGAATTTTTCGGCGAGCTCTCGTTTTCGCCGCGGCGACGCTATCCTTCATAACCGAAACTATTTTTAATTCCCTTATTTCATTCATTCTTCCACATTTGATTCTTTTCACTACTGTGTCTTGAGAATTTTATAAATTTCAAAGTTGTCTATGTGTTTTTGAAAACACCATCTATGTTTTTAAATGATAGTTGGTTTTGACTAATTTCATTTTCAATATTTTCATCACGAAGTAAGTGAGGGTATGTTGAAAAAGTAGAACTTTACGTTTTTGAACCTTGAGATTGCTTAATTGAGATGCTAACCTTGTTGGAAGAATATTTGGGCCTGAATTCTTTCATTCTTGATCAAAGCTTGATGAACTAAAATTTTGTTAATATGATAGAGGCATTTCTTTCCAAACCCTATTTACCCAAACACAAACCCCCAACACTTAACCCTTGCTAGCCCCTTTTAGCCTTCTTTTGAGTGCATGCATATTTCACAATTAATATGAGTAGCTCATTTCTAGTAAAAGCTTAAAATAGAAAAAGAAAAAGAGCAAAAAGTTCTTATACAAAAGAAAAGAAAGAAAAAAGAGTTCCAAAAATTTCATATTTGAAAAAAAAAGGAAGCTTTCTCAAAAGAGAAATGCAATAAAAAATGTGATAAATTACGTTTGTTGTTTGTGTAAATATTTTCTTACGCATAGTTGGTGTTTATTTCATGAGAAAAATAATTGTGGTGCTTGTACTCATTTTTCTTTCTTCTATTCAATCCATTTCATTTAGCCTTCCATACATTACAACCTTGAAAAATCCTCTTAATTTTCAAAATTATAGTTCTTATAGTGGAGAGGTAGAACTATCACAAGCTTATGGTAGAGAACAGACTAAGCATATTTTATAGTGAAATTATCCCAAGATAAGTGAGTGGAGAAGTTAAACAGTTTCCCTTGATAGAAATCTATTTTGCTCAATCTCTTGGATTAAATTCCTATAGTGTTTATCTTTCTTAGCGCTCTTTTAGTCTGCTTTGGTTGATAAATGAGAAAGTGGTTTTACCAATTTCCTACTTTAATTTTTAAACATGGTCGGTATTTTCTTTTACACTTGTATCTCTTTGACTTTTATAAGCTTTGTCTAGGAGTACAAAGGTCTAAGTATCGAGGAATTTGATTGAACCCAAGTTTTCTATATCAATTGGTGACAATTTCATGGTTTTTATTATACTTCTTGGCTCTTATTTTTGGATTTTGTGCTTAATTTAACTCTTGAGTGCTTGTCTTGAAATAATGTAGTTTGAAGGTAAAATTGTCACAAATAATTAGAAATTGCACTAAATTGATTTTCTTAGAACAATTGATACTGCAAACTACTATTTGTCATTGTAGGAGATTCAAGAAGTAGAGCTAAGGAGTGAAGAACAAGAGCACAAGTCAACGGGGTGCAACAAGCAAGTTCACTGCGGCGACATTGATGCTTCGCCGCGGCAAAACCTACATATCTACCGAAGAAACCTTTCAGGAAAAGTTTGCCACGACGACGATAATGTTTGTGCCGCGGTGAAAGCTAAAGTTGACTGAATAAATCTTTTGGGAAAAATTCATTGCGACGAACGGATCCTCTTACCATGGAGAAACCTTCGAATTGGCACTAACCTGGACCATTTTCTGCAAATTTGCCCATTGTGCAACCCGATCCATCGACCCATTTCGTGAAAAGACCTATTTTAGGCTAACTTATAGAAGTAGAAGGGAGCCCACCCATTCATCTATCATTCCATCATCTTAGTCCATCTTCACGCACACCATCGTCTTCTCTCATCTATCTCATATAAGGATTGATATATTTTGATAGTACTTATGACTTATTATAGTCGATGGTAACATAATTGGTAGTCTTTAACTAAAGCATGAACTATATGTAGATAATTGAGTGATTAGTAGAGGATTCATCATCCTAAAGTGATTAAAGAGAATATTTTATTGTTTTTTATTAGTATTTATTCAAAAAATCCCTGACCAAGGTGGAATGACACCTTGAAAATAGTTTGCAAATGTCATTAATATAATTAATTACTATTTATGGAGAGCTAATATGATTGGAACCAAATAGAGTGGACATTATTTCTATACCCTATATCTAATCTAAACATTGTATAATGAAAGTATTAAATTATACAAAAAATCATATGTATAAAGATTAGTCAAAACCACTTTGATAATACTAAATATTTGGGTGTTCATAATGTGTTGCTAGATACTAATCTTGATTTATAGATATAAATTATTTAATTAGAAAAGTAAAGATAAATTAAATCTAAAATATAATATAGGGTTACAATTTATATATATTGCCAACATATTTAGGAACCTAATAGATCACACATAAAAAAAATAGGTTGAAGAGAGAAAAGATGGTTTAATCAAGTTATACTTGATTGTAAAGCTTTAAAAAATTTAAGTTTAATAAATAAAGATCTTTAATAAATAAGGATCAATATGAGACATTGGATCATATTTGTGTGCAATTGGTATTTAGCTAGAATTAATTATAATTCTAACTAAAGTTTAATTGTAATTAGAATTTTATTTCAGTTAAACTACTAACATGTCCAAAACATATTATAAAGAAACTTAGGCTTCAAGGGAGCTAGCGCTTCTTACCTCACCTTCTTTACAACAGTTGTAAAGTTCTCTCGACATGTATTGTAGATATTGTTAGATGCTGGATATTTGTTCAACTACGATAGTTGAAATGAGTCAATTTCAAAAACGATTTGAAATAAGTGACAAGAAAATGATCAAGTTTCAAAATAAGGTATAAATATGATACATACTTTATTCTTTATTTTTTTGCATTAATCATGTTATAAAATTTAAGTAATCTTAATTTTGAGAAATCAATTGAAAAAATTTCGTTATCATTCCACTACATTTGATATCAAATCATACCCCAATCTTATAAAGTCAATAACACTTGTGTCTCTGAAGCTAGGAGTTTATATTTCATCAACAAATTATACATATAAAGTTATTTAAAGATATAGGATAACAGAGATGAAATAAAGGATCCTTACAAATTATCCATAATAGTTCTATCCTTCATTTGATTCTTGAATTAAGTTATTTGTTTTGACTTCTTTTATTTCTTTGATGGAATGTAACTTAGATATGTAGCTAAATTTTGAATTTTTTGTTTTCTTATATGTTACCAACCATTTTGTATTGGAAATTTATTTTTATATATTATTTTAGGATATAATTTCATTTGTAATTTTACATTTATTTTAAAATTTTTGCCACTTAGATATGTATTCAGAGTATTTACATGTGACTATTTTTTGACAATTGCTCAAATTAAATTATTAATTATAATTTAAATCACAGTATCCTTATTATATAATTTAAATAGTTTTTATTTGACATTTTTATTTAATACTTTTAGGATTAGTATTGCTACCTTCTCGTTTCTATACTTTTAGATACAGAATATAAGAATTGAAACCGTTGACCATTGACTATACTCGAGCACATTCCCTCATAATTCATTGCATTATGATAAGGCTTCAACAGTTCTTGAAAACATTATGGAGGTGTTTAGCTGATAAGCTGGTTTTTAACTTTATGATTAAAAGTTAATTTTTTATTATTTTAAAAAATTATTGATGTGTTTGATGAATAACTTATTGGTTACATTATTTAACCCCAATAAGTTGATTTTTAAAAGTTTCATAAGAAGAGCTTTTTTGATGATCAGCAAAAATTAATAGGTAAAAACTAATTATATCCTTCTTTCGTAATTTTTGAATTATCTTAATTATGCCATAGTGATATATGAATAATTTAAACTAAAAATCATGCATGTATTCTTCAGTGATAAAATTTTTTACACAAAACTTGAGAGATTTTTTGGTTACAAAATAAAAAAATGTTATAGTGACAAAATTTTTAAAAATGTTCTATATTTTTTATTACAATTAAAATTTTAAATTTTTGTAAAATTAAGTATCTAATCATAACCTTTTTTTTTTAACGACATGTTTTCATAAGTCATTTTATACTTAAACAGTTAATATTAAATAGCTAATTTTACTAAACATCTTTAATAAACAACTAATGTTATCTGCTAGTCTATAATCAATTGTTAGCGTGATGCTTAAGTAATCCAGTTATCGTAGATTTAGTTTTATCGTACGAACTAACCACCAATAAAATCAGCCAACAACTAGTACAACCCACTAATTGTCAAACAAAGCACATTCTTCCTCGTAGTCGTGATAGAATTGGATGATTGCTAAGTTACTGGCTATTTAATTAATGTTGGCTCGTATAGTAAAACCAAATCTACGATAACTGGATTACTACTCAAGCATCACATGAAAGCACACGCAAAGAAATCTAACAATATCTTTATTTTAGAACTTCTATAGTAGTTGGTTAACTGTTTGAGACTCTTAGCTCTCTGATCGTTCAAAACTCATACATATGTACCCTTTCAACAGGAATAATTATACTTCGTATTGGAACTTGTTCACGTATTAATCTCTGCCAGTTCAGATTTCAAGAAGTTCTTCAATCAACTTTTACATGATTTCCTATTTAATTTTACTCGTCGCGATTTTACTTCTCCTTTTATTTAAGGGGATTAGATTTTTTATTCCAGTTAAAATATTTTTATTATATTCTATTAAATCTCATCAATATATTTACATAAATCTCAAATAAATATATAGATAAAATTTAATAAGACAAAATTGTAATAGAGTAGCTAAAACAAAATACTTAATGTGTATTTAAGGTGGGCGTGCCTAATATCTCACATGTCGTATGCATCAATATTGTTAGATAATAAACCGATCAAACAACATAATCACAAAGATCATGCATTCAGGATTATTTGCATATGCGTAGATAAACGAAAAACACATACTTGGTTGATCGTTGTTATTCCACCGGTTAAAGATCTGTCTATGTTTTTCTACTGCAGAGATCTCCCTCTCAGTTTTCTCAGTACAACGTTTTGAGAGAAGATAGAAAAGACCAACGTCAGAAACCAAACACGCATAGTTAGTTTTCATCTCAAAACGTTGCCTTTTTATATATTTTTGTAAATAACTAACGTTAGTAGTTATTCATTCATGATGACTATTAAACCCATCATGGGTGTAAAAAGTCATCACAAAGTTATTTGTCGCCCCTATTTTTTTCATTCTACTTCGTGACGCTATTGATCCCAAGCATCCCACTAAGTTCAATCATGCACCAGCTACTCAACTCACACGTATCAAAATCAAATAGCAACAACCTCCTTTTTCAGTCTCATATGCAGCAGTAGTCACTTATGCTAGACCTAGCTCACACATCCTACTCGATTCTAACACCAATCATGCCCGCATTCAATCCAATTGCACATACACAACCACGCCAGTCGAGGAGCCACCTATCTTGAGTCGTTAGTCCCACCTATCCTACTCACGTTAGCACTAGGAGTCACATAGTTGTAGCCCATGCATTAATCAGCTAACACACCAACATCACTCATGAGTGCATTTTGTAACTCTTCCCTTATATTCAATAAAGTCATTTCATTTATTGTTTTGCATATTACATTAATGATAATGTTTAGTTTAATTATGGGGGGAGGGTTTAGTTGTGTTTATTTATTTTAAGTAGAAGCATGTTTTAATTTATTTTCTTGTGTTATTTTGATTGATTTTGTTTTAATTATTACCTAGTTTGTTTTGAGTTAATTCATTATATGTTTTCATCAAATGCATTTTGATTAAACTGGATTGTGTGTATACTAAAGGGTTCAATCATTTGAAGATAAGATTTGTAACATATTGATCTATTTAACTAGCTAGAATCATACACATTTGTGAACTTTGATGATTAAACGATAAGGCATTATGTGAAGTTGAGGTGATTTTAAATAACTTGTGAGATTTTTAAGTCATAAAAGATTGAAACATTCATATCAATATATTTTTCCTTTGAAGTGTGTTGTCATCTATATGAATATTTCTCTAGAACTTGCTTGTAATTATTTCAAGACCACACCGATATACACTTGTGCAATAATTTAAAAGGCCTTCATTGTTTTACAATCTTTAGCTTGAAAGCCACCTCAATTCAGTATCCTTAGTTAGCCTCCATTGAGCCATTATTGAATTGTTCTTTTGTGCTTCTACTTTTATGATTATTTTGATTGATTTCTAATATGTGCGATTATTTTATTTATTGAAATAATTATTTGCTAGATTAAATATTGAATAAGTAAAAGTTCACTTCCTTTAATCTTTGTAGCAACAAGGAGTTTTTAATTTGATGTGTCATAAATTATTAACTTTTAAGAACAAAATTCAACTAGATAAAATATAACTAAAAATGTTATGTTATCTTGCTTTTGTGGTCTTTTTTTTCTTAAAGCTATTGCTTAATTAAATTTTAGATCATATCTAAGGTTATTAAACAATAAAAGTTAATTAAATTACATGTTTTTTTTTCTAACTAATCTAAAGGAAAGACATTAATTTAATAGCACATTAAATATATGATTGACAAAATAGTTATTTTTTTGTATTAATGATCAATCATAGTTCTAATGGCAGAAGCAATCACTACAAGAGTTAAGACGTTTAGTGATAATTTTTTGTGACTAACTATTATTTTGTCACAAATACGAGGTTTTTTATGACAAGTCAATTGATTGACACTACTGTTTAGATTAACTGTGATGATTTATTTTTTTGTCACTAATACAATAGTAATTGTGACAATTTAATATCTTTCACATTTAAGTTGTCACTATTAATATTCTTTTATCACTAAGTTTTGTCATTAAAACCCTATGCAATTTGACGCCAAAATGATTTTGGCGGGAATAAATTGTAATTGTGACAAAACATATGTTAGTAGCTAATATTTTCTATTTGTTGTGACAAAACATAGTTTGGTCACTAATATATGTTAATATTTTCTATTGGTTGTGACAAAATATAGTTTGGTCACTAATATTTTTTCTTTTTGTTACAAAATAGTTAATCGTCACATAATATTTTACTTGTTGTGACAAAAAATGTTGTCAATAAATATTCAATTAATTAGTGTCTACTTTATATTGTCACAATAACCGAACTATAACTACAGTTACAATTATTCGTAAT
>JANZXV010000210.1:10512675-10529448 GCA_027576455.1 Erythroxylum roigii
AGAATTGAGATTTGCATGAGGCATAGTTTCCTAGAAAGGGAAAACTATATGGTTTTGATGAGTATGAGAATGGATTTTAGATGAATAAGATGAGAAAAAGGATTGAAAAAAAAGAAGAAGAAAAAAAATAGACCGGATTTCGAAATGGTTAGTCTTAGGGTTTCCAACACAACTCATTCGTTTCGTTTGCTAAGATATGTGTTTTCGGATGTTAGAATTTTACGTTTGATCGGATTCGCTTTGTTGCGCTTTGTGTGTTCCGTTCGTTCGCTTTGCACTTCTGTTCAATTCCGTTTTCAGCACTTTCTTTGGCATTCTGTTTTCGTTTTTCGTTCGTTTTCCAGTTGGGATCCGATTTTAAGATCGGGTTCCAACATTCAATTCACTTCAACTTCTTTGCTTCCGACTTGTATCTACAATCACATATCTGTCCAAGTGAGTCTCTTAAGCAATTTCATGTTAATCACTAAGTGTTATGAAATAATTAAACAATAAATTAAGCACAAATCAATAGCTCTGGCCTTTTGCTTCAGTATAGAATCATTGATCCCCAACATTCTTGTATAATATTTTAAGGCTGTAGTTTCCTTATTCCTAAGTTGCTCATTCTTTAGGGTCATTGTAGAGCTTTACCTAAATTCTGTCCAACTTATCTTTAGCCTCCATAACTACCTTATGAATATTATTCCAAATAGATTTATCCAATAGCTTTAATTCCCCTTTCATAATTTGCAGTTTTCTCACACTAATGAACATTTTTGTTCCATATATTCCTAAATTATCTCCTTTAACAATAGGTATGTTGAACCCATCCAATCCAATCAAGAAGTTACTAAATTTAAAAACAAAAACACTTATTTTATTGACTGAAGATAATCTGAATGAGTATTGGGTTATGGTTAGATAAAAGATTGTTATTATATGTAGTTTTATTTTTAGGGAAACTCTGTAACCAGGCTCCATTAACCATTGCCCTATCAAACTTCTTTCTAATTAACCCATGGCCTTATCTTCTATTATTTCATGTGAATAATTGACCTTCCATCTTCAAATTAGTGACTTGAATCTAGTTTATGCAATCCTTCGACTCTTCTATATGTGTTCATTGACAAATGTTTCCCCTCTTAGCCTTATTTGCATATGGCATGCAATTAAAATCCCCAGTAATTAGGCAAGGCTCGTATATTCCATTCCAATTCTATTTATACTCCATAAGTATACATGTTGAAATATACAATTGAATGTATAGATAATTAAAACTTATAGACTTTCAACATTACTCTTCTTCTTGACTTTAAGGTGGTTAACTGTTGTTCCACTAGAGCTAGTTGGGCATCTATCTCCCTTATGTCATATGCCACTAAATTCTCCCATTATAATAACATTTATGATTTGTTAGGAAACTTCAATTGTCATTCAAAAACTGAGGCTTAGAGCCATTATTTTCCTTTACTCTTGTATATAAGAGGTCAATAAAAAAAAGATTTGGATTCCTGCAAATAATAAGCTACCATTTCCTTTTGATGTTCCATATTAGTATAGTCATTAGGCTTGTAAGGTTGAAGACTTCTTCTTCCTCTTGAAACTCTTTCTTCTAACCCTCTTAAAGCTAAAGTCTGTCCCAATCTCCTCTGATGCTTCCTTCTGAATATGATCCACCTGGGTTAAAAATTTATAATTTTTAGATGTGCTCTACCTATCTCCACTATTTGTGACTTCAATAATAGTTTCCTTGGCCTGATCTAAAAATCCCTATGTTGTTGCCTTATATGTTTCTCTTTTGGATGGTTCCCCTGCCTCCTTATTTCCTTAAGGTGTGATGGGAGTTAGTTCTTCTTCTCCTACATCATTGATTAATTTAGCTCACTGAATTCACCTATTTTGAATTTCCTCCATATAGGCACCCAAGTTTGCTTCAGCTTCAAATTTCCAAGTTTCTAACTGTAGGTAACTATCACCTAATCTTTAAATAACTTTCCCCTATCATCTAATCTCACTATAGGTATATTACCTTAGGTAGCTTTTTAGTTACCTCTAACAATATGTAAATTATGGCCAATCTAGCTCTTTTTAGTATGTATGTGATTTCATCTAAACGTAAAGGATTACGAGTGAAACCTACATGCCTTAGTCCTTTAGTGGTCCAATATTCCACGGGTACGTTATGGATACAAGAAGAGACGGGAATCTATTTGTGTCTTAGGTCTTCTATTCTAATGCTTGGTTTCCATCCCTGTGGTAACAATGGCTTATGATTAAAGTGTTATGGCCCTATTTCCATGATCTTTTGTGTTTGATCTATATAGCTAAATTTGAATAACAATATGTTATTCTCATTCAATAACACTTCCTGGAAACCTATACAGACTAGGGTTTAAGGCTTAAGAGGAGGGCCTCTTGTCTATAAAGAATCCTAGTAGGATAGACTCTCACTTTTTTATGCCTTCCTTCAATATTTCCAAATCTAGTGCAATAATTATTTATAATGAGAGACACGTTACCAAGGAGTAGAAGCTGGAAGAGATGATAGCTTTGGTGTTACTGCCATTTTTAATTAACAATTCAAGTTTTATACATCTTCTTCAATCAATTGCAAGTGATCTTCTCTCGTCCTATAACTCCGTCTAATTAATTTAATTTAAACAATATATCTATTTTCATATACGGAAGGTAAATCTGATTTTCCTATTCATTACTTTAAATCTAACGGAGATCTAGTCTATATCAATCATCATCATGGACATTTTGTATGATACGTCGACTCATCCATGTGTGAACTCGGCTGTGAGATCTGTCTCAACCCTGAGTTAGATAAAGATGAGAGATTACTATTACCGTTAATTTGTCCCATGTTAGGAATCTTTAAAGGAGGAGAATCCTGACAAATCTACTTTAGATGCTGGACAACCTTGGTATGTTCTTGAGTCCAAGGTGGTGGATTTGCCTTCATTCTTGTTAAAATTTAAGAATTTGTATTTACATCTGTACAGTCTTTCTCCTTCCCCTGGAAAGGATTTTGCTGCCAATATATGTTTATATTGCCCATTAGTCATCGAAGCTATTTCTCGAGTTTATACAATGTACGATTGTAGAAAAGTGAGAAAAACCATTCCCACATACAAGATTTTGACACCCTTTCGCTAAATCTTATCGTTGGTTCATTTGTGCTTAATTTCACTTATGTAGCAAGAACATTCCTTACTGAAACCTACTATCATGCTTTTGTTTAAGACGATGAGGTTCATTTTTCAAGAGATAAAACGGTGGAGATGTTCCAATCCTACACATCCACTGAGGCCTTCATTTGCACAAAACCTTGCATCTTTCTTAGTTCGCATAGAAATACACAGGGACTAGACTTGGTTTTGATTCCTTTTCCCTCCTTTTTTTTCAGTTCTTCTTCATACTGTCGTTGGAGAGATGCACTTCCATATTTTTAACAGACTCTAGCTTCTTCCATAATGAATTCTAAAGATTATAGAATAAGAAATGAATAAAGATGAGAATAGTACTTACTAACCACATACCCTATTAATAGAATTTCAAAATTTTTTGATCCTATAATTAAATTATAATAAAATAAAAATTGTAGCTTTTCCTTTTTTGTTAAGCTAGCTTATAGCTTTTAATCTCTTTCAGTTTGTTAGCTTTGGTTCTTTGCATATTAATGTTGTGCAGTTTTCACTTTGTTTGATGACCAATTTTATAAAGTGTTATTAAGTTTTTCATTTCATCATCTACGTTATATTTAAAGTATAAAAGAGTTTTTGAACCCAAGGGGTGTGGTTGAGTGGCAGAGACTCATCCATCCTTAACCAAAAGTCAGGGGTTCGATCATTGACTTTGGGTATGGAGCAGCTTTAAATCTTTGGGCCAACTGTCCCACCCTGTGAGGTGCCTACAAACCAGCGAAAGAATTAGTCACTAGGTCCGCCGGTGAATACCCTGGTCTAAGATAAAAAAGAGAGTATAAAAGGGTTTCAAAAATAAAATTATTTAACCTAAATTTAGTTAATTATTTATTTATCACTTTTTGAATACTGAAATATGTAGAATTCACATTTATGAGTTGATCACCATAGTGAAATCTCTTTAAAACCTGGCTATTTTATTTATACGACATCATAGGCAAAAGAGCTATTGTGTCTTGCGATGTCCAATGCCATAACTTTAGAACCACAATCAGGAAAAAATTTTTTTTTTTGTAACACTGCTAATTTGTTTAGCATCCAGATTTTCTTTCAAGTTTTATGGTGTCTTATTCTGTTCAATGAATGTCAGCTATTTATTTATATGAACTCCGCATAGGTCCCGCAAAAATAAACGTAGAACTCGCATAAATGAATGGTTGAGATTCATTAAACAGAGTAAGACACTATAAAATTGAACAAAGGATCTTGTCTCATTTGTTTGAGGGGACAGAGATAAGCCGAGATAATATTCCATGTTTTGGCAACAGATGGTGGTGGTTGGTGGGGGTGGGGTTGTGCAGGTGGATGGAAGTTATGTAGCTTTCCTTCTTACTATTTGTTTTCTCTTCCTCCATCAAAGTCTTTAGATTCTTCCCCTTTTTCTCTTGTTTCCTGTTTTCATCTTTATCTCCATGTTCCCGATCATCATCTTCTTTTCCTTCTTGTTCTTGTTCTTGTTCTTCTTCTCCTTTCTGTTTTAGCCAGTTCTTTGTAGGAACAGACCTACACATTATGAGTAATAAAGCATTTGGAAGTGGAACAGATGGTGCCATAGCGAGAGGCTGACCTTCATTGCTCAAGAGGTGTTGGTCCCATTGGCTGCCCCGTCGGGTGTCATATTCTTCTTGCTGAGGATCAGTCGAGAACCTGTTTTTTCCGACCCATTTTGTAACTATCTTGTCTCCCCTTTATGTAAAAAAAAATTAAATTAGGTGGGTACTAGGTAAAAAATAAATAAAATTTTTGTATTTTTATTTTAAGAACGTGAGTTTTACATTGACACATCAGCTTTAAAATTATGCACCCTATACATTTAAGTCAATTCTATAACTTTTGAAGATTTTCTCCCTCTATTTAACGAAATACATTTTTTCAAAAATTGAAGAGAATATAAAGACTAATTAATTAATGCTTTGGAATACTTAGCTAATACCAAGTAAATTAGTAAAAGTTCAATATTTTCACTGTTGAGTATGAATTCTATAATAAATAGATACAAGTGCTAGGTTTGGCAATAAGATAGTGTCATGATTTATTTATTTTTATTTTTATTTAAAATTTAAAAATAATATCATTTTATTTAAAATGATGTCATTTTATTTTAAAATTTATGTTTAACAAATTTAGGTAATTCAAACCTGGATCTAATATAAAGTCTAATCAACTAAGACGGATCTATACACAAGCTTTTATAAGCTTAGAAATCCCAATTTCTAACCCCACGCTGAATGTGTTTACGGTCACGTGATTATGATCTTTGCACTCATTTTTTCGACCGCGTCTACGTTCCATTTTTGCCTTGTTTTGAAGACTCGAAGGTTTGTTGAATTAAAATATAGATCATATTTAATTGATTGTTAATATTTTCAAAACGTTTAATTTAAATTTTAAAAAAGATAGGTCCATTATGTTTCTATCAATTATATATCTTACTCCTTTTACGTAAAAATAGGTGACCCGTATAACTTATTTAAACTTGTAATTCTTAATTTTTGATCGTATAATAAAGCCTAATTAAAGGTAATAACCTTAATTTAACTCAAATAATCCAACTTATCCTTAATTAATATAATTTTAATCTAAAACGGTAAAACTTTTATTCAATTTTGTGCTTGAAACTCATTTAGACTTGATGACTATTATTATTGGCTTTAATATTGAGATTCTCTATTTTTCCATTTCGTTCTAATTTTTTTTTAATTCTTCTAGACTTTAAAGCAACAAAATTGTTATTAAACTTCAAAAGAAAATTCAGATACTGACTACTCCATGAGTGGTCCCAACCTTTTTGATCCATTAATGTTATTGATGGAGGGTTTAGGAGTTGACGACTGTGATCTAATATTTAGGTTTGGGTGAAGATCGGGTTCATCATTATCAGTGATTGTTAGCTCATTATTGATTTAAGTGTAATTAAAATATATAGGTCTTATATTATTACGTGAATATCATACTGTACAATTGGACTCACATAGACATTAAAAAATAAAAATATAATATCACGTTAATGCTAATATAACACATAATTAATAGAGACATAATCTTATTAAGTGTTCCATCATTTTAGAATTTAAATTGAGAAAGCTTTAAAATATTAGACCCTAACTTGTATTTTAATAAATATATTAAGATTAAAAATATTATATTTAACTTATATTTTAATATAAAAATAAGATTAAAAAATACAATTATTTTTTGGATTCGAAGAAACCCCGCAGGCGGGCCAAGCGGGCTCACCTCTCAGAGGGCCAAGTGGCTACATCCTATCGCAGAGGGCCAAGGGCCAAGCGGCTACACTCTATCACAGAGGATCTCACTAGTTTTCTATCCATAGGTAAAACTCTGGCTGCCCCAAACTCTTACAATAGGGCTAGCCGTGATATAAGCTATTCTCCAACTTGACCTTATGCGAAGATTAAAAAAAAAAGAGAGGGTATCATCACTTCTTTACTTAACATAACACCAAATGATCAATCCAAATGTATTACATCTGTCTACGCCCAATAGATTAAAAGAACATTTTACACACCAAGTTACGTAAGGTTACAAATGACGGAAGAGTTGCATTTTGACAAAATTCTTCTCCCAAACTGCGCCGTATCGGTTGAGGAATGAGGTAGCGGAAGAAGATCAGTTACAAATTTTTATGAACCTTTGACTTTTCACATTTCTTCATCACTTCCCCGTTCCGTTGTCCGATGAGATGAGATGAGAAGCGAAACAAAATTTTAAAACCAGAAAAAGAAAACTTGTGTGCGATTTGATTAGTGTTTGTTAAATCTCTTGCTTCTCTCCACTGCTGTGTAAACCATCACAAAACGACACTAAAAAGACAGTAACCGTCTTCTCTCTCTCCCTCTCTCTAGGGTTTAACTCTAAGCTCACACACTCTCTCCCTCTGTCTCTCTCTTCAGCCATCGATCCTACTCTTTCTCTGGCCTTGGAATTTCAGGCAAGTTATGATGTTCCCAATTTCGCTGCTCCGTCATTTACACCTCTTTATCTGTCTATGCTTTTATTATTTGCCGTTAAATTAGAGTCTGATCGCATGTATAGGCAATCTTAAGGAAATAGAAAGGACAAATTTACTACGACTCTTATGTTTCTAGTTATGGGTGGTTTTGTGCGTGATTGGGATACTATATATGAGGCTTTAACTAGGAAGTGGGAATTCGTGAGGATTGGGGATTTATACGGGAGTTGTTTTCATAATCCGTGTTAGTAGATTCGGTTATCTTTTCCAATCTGTATAGTTTACGGACTGATTTTTACAGTTGATTCTTGATTATCTTTTGCGCATGATTCAATCCATTTTGGAATTTTCTATTGGTTTCCCAGCCCTTTTGACACTTTCCACCTCGGTGGTCGTTGTTATCAGTATTAGACTGATGCATGCTAGGACCGTGTGATGGCTGTTCTTTGTATGCTTAGGGATTGATTCGGTGCTTTCATTCTTGTTTTAGGGATCATAGCAATGCACCGCGTGGGCAGTGCAGGAAACACATCCAATTCTGTTCGCACGCGCAAGGAGAAGAGGCTAACATATGTGTTGACTGATGCTGATGATAGAAAGGTGAGGCTGTCTGTCAACTTTTTTTAAAATTTTTTTTTTGGGTTGATAATCCTAGAGTTTGAAGTAAATATGGTGCTACTTTTTATGTATGCCAATTTCTTTATTTCAAGTAGCTTATGTTGTTAGTTGGTTTACCTGTGTATACTTTTTTTTAATCTTGTTATTATGTTCTCAAATTTTTCTTATTTGTTCATTTGGCTGCTTATGCATTTACAAACTTTTCTACCAAATGTTCCCCTAGATTAATGTTAGGTCATGAGGTTTTATGATGCTTATTTTATGGTCAAACATTTTGAACCTGTTATAATATTATCTAAGTTCTTGTCAAATTTGCCACTAACGTAACATTTTTAATGCAGCACTGTGCCGGCGTCAATTGTTTGGCTGTATTAAAGTCTGGGTGTGATTTCATCTTCACTGGGAGTCGTGATGGCACATTGAAGAGATGGACATTAGATATAGATTCTGCAACTTGTTCTGCAACATTCGAATCACATGTGGATTGGGTAAATCTTCAGTCTGTTGTGTTATTTTCACTATTGTGTAGTATTCCTCTAATTTGGATCTTGTGAATGTTGAAATTTTTATCTTGTTCATTGAAATATATAGTTTAGGTGATTGCTCTGGAATTTTAGTTGGTTGGTATGGTGGTTGAGCAATTTAGCTGATATCAGAACTGAAAAAGAATGCACATAATACTGTAGTATTGAATGTTAGTTGCCCAGGTTCCAGAAATTTCTCTGGATAGAAAAACTTTTTTACTTTTTGATTGGTTTGGAAAACTTTTTCAAGCTTCCTTAAATTGTGAAAATGAGTTTAGTTTGTAATTTTGTTCGCTTAGTGGTGGCTATTTGAGATCTAGTTGATTATAGGCTAGTTTATCTGGTTATGCAGGTAAATGATGCTGTGCTTGCTGGCGATAACACACTTGTCTCCTGCTCTTCAGACACTACCCTCAAGGTTTTCTATCTGTGATGTTATTTCTGGTTTGCAATCGTGGCTATTGATTGTCTTCTTACAATTATTTTTTTACTAATTGCTGATGGTTGTTGTTTGTGATAAACCAGCTGTGGAATTGCTTATCAGATGGAGCTTGTATCAGGACACTACGTCAGCATTCTGATTATGTAACTTGTCTAGCTGCAGCTGAAAAAAATGTAATTTCTATGTTAAACTTTTCATGGATCTTATGAACTGCTTGTATGAAAGGTTCCTTCCTTGCATTTGATAATATTAAGTTTAACTATTTCTTATGGTAGATTCACTCTTGGTGTGCATTGGTATGGTATGGTCTGATCTGATTTGTTATCAATGCCATTTCCTGACCTTCATTTAGTGTCATGCATTTTAGAGCAATATAGTTGCCTCTGGTGGCCTTGGTGGGGAGGTTTTCATATGGGACGTTGAAGCTGCTGTTGCCACGATTTCTAAGTCAAGTGATGCAGGGGAAGATGAATGCCCTAATGGTGTCAATGGTTCTAATAGTTCATTGCCTGTTACAAGTTTACGTTCAATCAGTTCAAGCAACAGCATCTCGGGTCACACAACTCAGTCCCATGGATATGTCCCAACCACTGCCAAGGGCCATAAAGAGTCTGTTTATGCATTGGCAATGAATGACAGTGGATCAATACTTGTTTCTGGTGGGACAGAGAAGGTAAGTCTGATTTTAAGTTAACACTTGCAATTAGCTGATTTAATGTTTAGGAAAAAGAAATAAACAGAATACATTGATACCTGATTTTCTTCTCTTGTCCTGATTCGTCTAGGTTGTTCGTGTTTGGGACCCGAGAAGTGGTTCAAAGACTATGAAACTAAGAGGGCATACCGATAATATTAGAGCTTTGCTTCTGGATTCTACTGGCAGGTTGGCTTAATGCACTCTTCGTCTATGTCAACATAGTGTGTTGATGACAAGTTGTGGAATGGTTTGAGTCATCTCTCCTGTCCTTTTGTCTTTCTTTGCCTACGCTTGTCAGTTTGGTGTTAATTATTCTGGTTTATGTCATATGTTTTCGGCCTTTTTAGTTGCCTTGGTAGCACTCACGTTAATCTTATCTAGTATGTGATTGATCTGTGTAATGGCATCTGTAAATGCTTTCGAAAATGTTCAGATGATAACAAAAATGTCATGTTTACACTTACTATATGAGGCAGGAGGTGGTTTTTAACATTAGATGCGTTTTGACTTTTAGTTGCATGAAGTGTGTGCACCTTTGAATGAGGGGGAACAAAGAGGAGTGCCTTTCTATTTCTTTATCTCCTTGATGCCTTTTCTTGGAAACAATGAAATCTAAGATGGTTGGATAAATGGGAACATATTGCGATCTTGGTTTGCCACATAGAATGTAGACTGAAGAATGATCTAGCATAAAGCATCTGAATTTTTAATGTTCTATCTGATATTGACGTTGCTAATGCCAATAGATGCTGCTAGCTAAAGAGAAAAATTTGAGACATATTTAAGCCTGCAAATGAATTGACTTAAATTGTCATTGGTTAAGTTTGCTGTATCACTGTGGTGACTACAGGAATTTTAGTGTATATTTTATTTTAATCCTGTTACAGTTTAAAATGGTAATTGAAATACTACATGGATTATTACTCCTCTGCAAAATGATGCTAACTGAAAATATAAGCAAAAGGAGTTCAATAACAGTTTTATGAGTTCAGGAAGATTTCCTGGTCTCATTGGTACAGCCAATCTTTTTGGTTGTCTTGTCAGTTTCCGTGATTCAAGCTAAAACTGGCTTCTTGAATAACATTTTGCAGGTTTTGCTTATCTGGGTCCTCTGATTCAATGATCAGGTGTATATTTTGGAACTATCTTCTTCCCGTAATGTATCTATCTTTGTTTTGACAAAAGAAGAGAAGACCAAAATCTTTATTGATTCATGTTGTAGATTATGGGATCTTGGTCAGCAACGATGTGTGCATTCGTATGCAGTGCATACTGATTCAGTTTGGGCACTTGCTAGCACACCAACATTTAGTCATGTCTATAGTGGTGGGAGGGACTCTTCTGTAAGTATAATCTTTTCCAAACACAATGAATGCAAAAACCTTTCTGCAACATGTTATTCTGTTTCTTACAGTTTTTGCTTGAGTGGTCAAAATTTTGATACTCATTCTGTTTATACCTCCAGTTATACTTGACAGACTTGTTAAAAAGAGAGAGTATTTTACTTTGCACGAAGGAGCATCCTATTCTTCAGTTGGCACTACATGATGAAAGCATATGGGTTGCAACAACAGATTCTTCAGTTAACAGATGGCCTGCTGAAGGGCAGAATCCACAGAAGGTCTTTCAGAAAGGTGGTTCTTTCTTGGCTGGAAACCTTTCTTTCTCCAGGGCAAGGGTTTCCTTGGAAGGATCTACACCAGTAAGTATTTATTATGGTAGCATTATTTGAAAGAGAGGCTGCAATGTGCCATTTTTGCCTTTTCATTAACGGATCCAGATAAGTATATCTATACTTCATTCACACATTTAGCATCTGTTCAAAAAATCGATGGAGGGGAAATTTTTTCCTAAATTCTTGATACTTTTTAAGTCTATTTATTGGTAATCTATCCCCACACCCTCAGCTAGTAGCTACAAAGATATTTTATTTTGGTGATGAAGTTATATGATGAGGGTTCATTCTTGTCAAGGAAAAATTGTTTGTTAGTGTCTCACTTTCTCCCTTGCATATGATTGGTTGGCATACTTCATTTTCATTGTTGTAGGTTCCTGTATATAAAGAACCAACATTAACCATCCAAGGAACTCCAGCAATAGTGCAGCATGAAATATTAAATAATAGAAGGCATGTTTTGACAAAGGTAAGAAATGTTCTTTTGCCTTCATGCATGAGTTTTGATATATTTCGAAGCTGATGCCTATAGATGACTTACTTCTAATACCTATCTGGCAGGATACTGATGGCTCAGTGAAGCTGTGGGAGATTACAAGGGGTGTTGTAATTGAGGACTATGGAAAGGTTACCATCTAAACATCCTTCTGCTTTTCTGTTCTTGAGAGTGCTATGACTGTGTTCTTGGAATTATAGTGTCATTGGGTTTCTGGGGATAATAATAGCTATGTATGTATTCTTAGTTTCAGGTTTGGTGTAATAATGATACATTTAATGCTTATAATTCACGTATTCTCTTCCTTCAGGTCTCATTTGACGATAAGAAGGAACAATTGTTTGAAATGGTACATGTCGAATCACTGAGAATAATCTAAAATTGGTTCTTTGGCTAGGATGCTCTGTTAACTACTGATTATCTTAATGGTTTAGGTGAGTATTCCTGCATGGTTCACTGTGGATACCAGGCTTGGAAGTTTGTCTGTTCATTTGGATACACCACAATGTTTTTCTGCGGAGATGTATTCTGCAGACCTCAACATTTCTGGGAAACCTGAGGATGATAAGGTAAATCAGTAAAACCCTTTGCCACAGCTCAAGGATTTGACCAAACTTCTGTAGGGAATGTCAAGGGGTCTAAAAATCCTTCCATTTTGTTTTGTTAGATATCTATTCTTCTTAGGTAGGAATGAATAGCCTTAAAAGGTGGAAATTTGAGAGAAATTTCTAGGATGCCCTTTGAATTTGATTCATGAGATTATTACCCGAAGAATTAAAGAAATGGGACAGACTTCCTAACTTCATAGTTATATTGCCCAGGGACTGGAGCTGATATCTGTAAGTGCTGTCTCCAATGAGTGTAGACCATGAAGCTTAGGTTTTATTGTCTATGCTCTGTAATTATGTATTCTTGTTACACATGGATTTGCATATTAATGTCTGCCTGCATATTTATGTATGGTCCTCTGAAGTGCTTTATTGCAATATTTTGATTTTGATTAAGAATTGTGTCCTCAGTTTTATTTGAACTACCTACCAAATTGGCTCAATGTTCATAGGTGAATCTAGCTCGTGAAACACTTAAAGGCTTATTGGCTCATTGGTTAGTCAAAAGAAAACAAAGACTTGGAACACAAGTTTCTGCTAATGGGGATTTATTAGTTGGGAAGGAAATTCCTCCTAGAAGTCTTACTCATTCGAGGGTTGAGGTGGATGGTGTTGATAATGATGCTGTGGTGTATCCTCCATTTGAATTTTCTACGGCTTCCCCTCCTTCTATTGTCACTGAAGGCTCTCAAGGTGGCCCTTGGAGAAAGAAAATTACTGATTTAGATGGTACTGAAGATGAGAAGGACTTCCCATGGTGGTGTCTGGATTGTGTGTTGAACAATCGCCTGCCCCCAAGAGAAAATTCCAAGTATTTCTAATACCATCTTTCCTTTATTAATGTTTAGCTTGGGTAGATAGCAAAAGAAGCATGCATTTCTTCCCGGTGTCCTTTCTTCAAAATCTTTTTGTTCGTCAGACGTGAAGAACTTCTTAAGATATTTTGTACTTCTGCTGAACTGTGTATGGTTTAGCAAAAGGAACATATTATTGCTTCTATTTAACTTGACACTTCACGTTCTGTAGGTGTAGTTTCTATCTACATCCATGTGAAGGCTCTCCTTTCCAAATTCTCACGCAAGGCAAACTAAGTGCACCTCGCATACTGAGGATACATAAAGTAAGTTTGGTTCAGTCAAGAAAGACATGTATTCTGTATTTACTTCATAGTTCATACGGATTTTCACCATAGAGACATCATTAAGTACATCAGGAATACCACATCAACATGCCACGTGCTATTCCTGTCTATTTAAAATATGCTACATAAACCAGTTTAACAAAAAAGTTCCTAAATTATTGAGAAGTTGGCTCAACTTAGTGAAAACATTTCAGCAATTCCTTCTTATTTAGGGTTTTCATGTGCCATTTAGGTTATATATTGAAATAGTAGGTACACCTTTGGAGATTTGTCTACTCTCTGTATGCATGTGTCTATATAACAGTTCCTGTTACATAGTAGCTTGGTTTAGGTATATTCTCCAAAGTAATACATTGTGCAAATTTAAACATTTCTAAAGTGCTGCTGACTTGAACAAATTTAAAAACTTCCTCTCGAGATTTTATTTAAGACCACAGCTTTATTTACCGTGTTCCACCTTTCTCTTCAGGTTGTCAATTATGTAGTAGAAAAAATGGTCCTTGACAAACCATTGGACAGTGTTAATACTGATGGAACATTTGCTCCTAGTGGGGGACAGTTACAGCATTCTGCGGTTGGAGATGCATCTTTCCGATCTGGATTGAAGCCATGGCAAAAGCTTAGGCCAAATATTGAGATCTTGTGCAATAACCAGGTGAGTGGAATTCTGTTTTTAATGTTAAAATGCCTTTAGATGTAGCTAAATTTTTGTTGGATAATGGTAATATTTATCAAACAGTTTATGCTGTTAATTATTTCTTGAGCTATTATTTTTTAAACTATGCACCTTGAATGTAAAGTAATAAGAGTGGCCAAGATTTCTCAGTATTATATCACTCTATTTGTGGTGTTAAACTAGGGCCTGAAAGATGGGCAATGGTTGAACCCAAGAGTTTTTCTTGATGGAGGATTGGCAGTGAGCATACCTGATGTATCTTGAACCTAGATATATGTCCCTAGCTTAAAATCGTCTTTGTACCCTATTGAAATTGTACTCAAATCGAAGGCCACTTCTACTTATGCATTAAAACACTACTAAATGACAGTTAATATCTTCCAGGTTTTGTCTCCTGACATGAGCTTGGCAACTGTGCGAGCTTACATATGGAAGAAACCTGATGATCTGATACTCAATTACAGAGTGGTTCAAGGAAGGTGACTTCCCTTAGGCCTTTGGTGAAGGTGAGCCAAGCTACTTTCTCTAACTTGTTTGTTCATTAGTTTTCTTTCCCATCTCCTACACAGAAGAAAAAGGAAACGAAATTTGACACTATTCTGCAACTCTATTATTACAGTCTGAAAAGAGGAATTAACTGTGTTTGGTAGGTTGATATATTAAGTTTTGCATTGGATGTCTCTGTTTTCCTCCTGAACGTTATTTTATTTTTCCGCACTAAGAGTGCTAGTTTGAAAATACCAATTCAAGAATTAACAGGTGGCTATTTTCCAGATTGCTGTTATTTACTACTCAGACAGGACTCGGCTTGGCTTTTAGCAAGTAAATTCTTGTGATTGTAAAGTCTTGTCAGTTGCTTGCATTGATCAGACATATCCATTGGATGAAATCCTTTTGGTTACTGAATCAGTGGCCATTGTCCTTGCTGCGAAGGCTCGATTAGAATTTTCCTTTGTTGGATAGGTGGTATATAAGTTTTGCACATTGTCTAGCCATCAAGCATACTCTTTCTTTCCCCGGCTGGAGGGCAAGTTGGGATAGGGCAGCAGGAGGCCTTGGACTTCCAGGAGTTGACAGGAAGTATATGAAACATGGTGATGCCAAGTCCGGAGTTGTGATGTCGAAAGCTTGAAAATTGTGATTGTTGGGACTGATATGATTGATAGAAACATTGCGGTGAAGATGGATAGGAACATTGTCCTGAAAGTGGCTTTTGTAATTTGCCCTTTTCCTTTGGAAATAATAGAATTGCCATTATTTCATAGCTATTGAGCTATACATGTGCAAATGACTTCTTGTTCTCCGCTGCACCTTTACTTGACCAATTCAAGGGGTCAAATGGGATTTGGTGCTTACTTTATTCAAAGTGACTATCAAGGCGGAGGTCCTGTTTTCGGCCTTCGTTGCAACTTCATTATATTTTTACCTCTTTAACCCTAAAATATTTAGATTATTCTCAGCCACTCAAATTATAAATAGTATTAATGAATCAAGACTTGTCAGCACGGTTAGAGTTTTGTCTCCGTGATTCTGAAGGGTGCGTCGCAATCATTAGCCGATGAGTTGGCAGTCAAGATAACTTTTATCTATAACTTTTTTTTTTTTGATTACATTAGGTATCCCGGCTTCGCCGGACTAATCCTAAGCCCCTACGACTCCAGTACCCCACCCTAAGAGCTTAGAGGATGTAAATCTGGAACTCCAAGATCCCTCAGGTTCCTACGTAGCCTGTACACTTCTGCGCACAAGGAGTTTTCACATACTTGATTGCGCACAAGGAGTTTGATGAACTTAAATGCATTGGATTGGTGTTGGTCTCAATATTTGATCACAATAAAATAAAATATAAAGCAAGAAATGTTTCGTTGTTTCTCTTTCACACGCCTAACCAATATCTTCGATCGGAGTTCAGATCCTCTGTCTAACTCTACTCTGTCTAATGACAGAACGACGTCGTTTTTACATTAAAATTTGACAGAGGCAGAGGACAGAGCACAGAGGGCTGTGGGCTGTGGGACCCACACACAACCGCCGCTTTGAAGCCAGACACGAGCCAGCTTTGGAGTTCCAAAGCCAAAATTAAACAACTACTGTTCTTACGCAGCATTTGCACATTTGTAAAACATGTTTATTATTTCTTTGTTGAATTCTTATGCTTATTATTATTATAATTTATGAATTATTGTTATTTCCATTATTGTAAAAACTGTTAGATATTATTATTCAAATAGTTATTATAATTAAATTTATCTTAGTCATTTAGAAAAACTTAAAGATGTCCGAAAGTGATTCAGATAGTAATCAGTTATTATTACCTGATGTAGATAATTTAATAACTCAGATAGGAAATCTAGATCTTCAAGATAACTTTGTAAATATTAAACCAGCAGGGATAAAAGCTGAAAATCCAAATATCACAGATATACCATCATCTAGCAGAGAACCTTATATACGATATAGACAAAATCAGAGTTTTAATAAGCCAGCTACAGGATATGCAGGATTAATGCATACAGGACAAAGTTCAGAAAAATATACACCTTTTGAAAAAATGAAAGCTGATACAATAAATCCTTTTGGTATTTATTTAGATTTAGATTGTATTGCTAATATTGAAGAAGCAATAGATAAATGGGAAACTGCTTTAAGGATAGCTGTTGTTGTAAATAAAATGGATTTTGAAACAACTAAAGGATTTATGGAAAAAACTTTATTGAATAGTGCACAAAGAT
>JANZXV010000210.1:10554973-10566417 GCA_027576455.1 Erythroxylum roigii
TTCCTTGTTTGATAATTACGTTATGTTTTTAGTTATATGTATATCTAGCTTGATGAGGATCACCATCTCTCGACGTGGAAACGATCCGAAAGCTAAATCAGAGGTTAGCAAAATGTGGATGGTTGATCTTGGAGGTAGCGAGAGACTACTGAAAACAGGGGCTACTGGCCAGACGCTAGAAGAGGGAAGGGCCATTAATCTCTCACTTTCTGCTCTAGGTGATGTTATCGCTGCTCTTAGAAGGAAGAGAGGCCATGTACCTTACAGGCAAGTTTGCGATTGGGTTGTCTTATCATCTTTACTCGTCTTTCCTTATCTACCGAGTAAGCTAGGGGATGGCCTAAAGGATGTTGAATTGTTGTATTCTAAAGTTAATGGTTTTGATGTTCTGCCACTTTGCTACTGTTAAATTTTGATTTGGCTGACCTGAAACTTATTTTCATGGTTGCAGAAATAGCAAGCTGACCCAAATCCTCAAAGATTCTTTAGGTAAGCACTCCCTGTCCTAATTTATTTACCGAGACATGTCAATTAGCATTCTGAAGATGAATTTCTGTCATTCTCTTCCGTCTTCTCCTTTACTACGTGGAAACGTATAATTCTTTTTGCCAAACAGAGACCTTTTGGGGGTTAACATAATGAACTAACCCTATAGAATTAAGGAAGTGGGTTGCAAGATTGTTGTCTACAATAGTGATAATCCATTTTCCAACGTAGTCATGGCTACTCCATTGAAGTGGCATCGCAGGACTCAAATAATGCTTCACTTTTGTATGATGAAGATGAGCTAACTATGTTTAAATCCAATTCCTTCAGGTGACAGTTCAAAGGTTCTTATGCTTGTTCACATAAGCCCAAGTGAAGAAGACACTGGGGAGACTGTCTGTTCCTTAAACTTTGCAAATAGAGCAAGAGCTGTCGAGACCAATAGGGAATTATCAGAGGTATTCATTTCAAAAAGTATTGACAGGAATTTTGTGGTCTAGATAGAGTTAAGTAATGTTAAAAATGACTTTCATTAGGACATCAACAAGCAAAGGCAGAAGCAGATACGAGAGATTGCGCAAGACATGAGAGGTGCTGAAGAAGAATGTCAGAAAGTGAGGCAGCAAACACAAGAAGCTGAGATCTTGTTGAGTAGGATGAAACGGCTCTTTTCAGCAGCATATGAACTCCATGACAATAGGGAAAAGACACCCAGAAGCCCGTCAGGAAATGAAACACCCAGAAGCCCGTCAGGAAATGAAAACAGACCAAGTCCTAAAAAAAATCTTATAGAAGTAAATGATACCCCCAAAATTACTCCTGGAGGAAAAAGAGTCTTGACAAGTTCTCTACCACGTTTTATGACCTCTACAGTGGCAAGTCGCCAAAGGCAAAGTGCAGCGGAAAAAGAAGTTGTTGCAAGAGCCAGAAGTTGGAGACCAGGTACAAGAAGTTCAGTGCAGTTTCCAGGTTCACAATCCTTCAGTTTCTCGGATACTCGACTCAAAGCAATCCTACATGATTATAATAAAAGACCAGAAGAGACAGTTGTAAAGTCCCCCAAATGCAGTAGCTTAGAAGCAAATAAAGCTCCCTTTGTACGAAGCAGGATGGTTACATCATCAGATTCAAACTTGAGAGTTGCACTTAATCGTCATAGAAGAAGAATATCTGATCTGATCTAACTTGATAAGAATAGATAAGAATTACACATCATCGGGTCCTAATGTTTGTGGCGTTTCTTTGAAGGTATTATAATACGAATGTGGTGTTTGGGCATGTTTAGTTTTCCTGATTACTTTAGAAGTTACTGTCGCATGATCTGGTTTGGTTTTGGTGAGGCTGTTAATTACTTGTTAACATAGTCGTTGTAACACGTGATGTTAGAAGCTTTGTCTGGAATCAAGTTGCTTGACACTTGAAAACATTCAGTATTTCCTTGTTTTCTTATTTTATTTATAGAATAAATCGTCACTTTTTTCACATGTAACCCCCACAACTGGTCTGTCTCTTGGGGCCTAATGTTTCAGAAAAAGAAATGAGATAGCTGCGGCTTCATACTTGAACCATGTGACATGCCACTAACAATGTCAAGTATGAACAGATACTGCTTACACTCTGACAAGTCTTCAACCGGTGATTAGCTTGCACCACAGAAAAGTTTTATGTTCTGCCTTTGGGAGCACCACTTGTCAGAAACACCTCGTGTCCTAGTATAAGTGTCAGTATATCACATGCGCACATGCATGTTACGTTATCGCTGAAATGCGCCTTTAATAGCAATTATAGCTAGATCTACAGCAGCAGTTTAAATTAATTAGAAACGAGAAGAAGCAAGAAAACATGAAAGTTGGACGGGCATCTTGCAGCTTGTATTTGAAGTTAAAACTAGTTACAAAATATCAGTGGATGAATTCATTCCTCGCCTTGGCAATACATGAGTAAGAACGCTCTTTTTTCATCTAAATATACAAAGAAGAAGACAACGCCAGCCACAAACGGATGATCCATCCCGAAGAAGCAATCGGCCAGACTGTCAATCACATACTCTGGTTAGAAAAGAATCAAGGGGTTGATTGAAAAATCAACTCTACCAACAAATTGGAGTCTACCACAGGCAATAACACAAGAATATCCGCAGCAATGGTAGTTTCACCGTTTTATCTGATCACACAAAACCAAAATTGATAAAACCAAGCTCTGCAATGCTAAGCTTTAGAGCGCCTAAACTCAAACCAAATCTCATAGTGATTAAAAAGCAAGCTATCATGTGCATGCTTCCCAAGAAATTCGAGCCCCAAGCTACTCAGCCTCTTGGTACACTCCTCACCTCCAAGCCTCGAACAGAACTTTATATTATGTGACACAAAGATTCGGCCATCATAAGGTTTCAACTTACTCACTAACCTTTCCAGTCCAACCCACACAAGGTTATCAGGCATATGAAGAAATACAGCACTTGCATATATTAAATCATATACAACAGAACCAAAAGATGTAAAATCCATGTCCTCTCCTCGCACAATCAGCGGGCGCTTGTGTAAAAGGCCCTGAGAAGGAAGCTCATATCTAAATGCAGCCATTAGCGAAAGCTCATCTCTTTCCAGACAGTGGTAGTGTTCAGGTCTAAGGTATCGGATAAAATGTAAGCCAACACGTAATGTGCCACAACCAATCTCGAGCACTTGAGAGTCGGGAGTTAGGCGGCTAGACTCTGCAAGGAATTCAAACACATCACGCCCACCTGCCCAAGGTTCCCCATAGTTGCTATGGTGCTCTTCGACAAGAAGCTCACCAGGGCATGGAAGTGCAGTGTGATTCTCTGACTCAGGCCCTTCATAATGTGATATGCCTTTGAACCTGAAAAACATACAAAATGAATAAGAACTACTTCAGGGTATCGAATCTGCAATTGGGAAGAGTCTCTTGGAAAAAAGAAAGAAAAAAAAAAAGGAGAGAAGCCACTCTGAATGTGTTCACAAACGAACAAGCAAACATAAACATCTTCACCCATTTTAACATATGACATTTAGTAAATCCTGACTAATAAAGCTAAACACACTACCCACTGTTTGTTAAGTACTGAGATATTGATGAAAGAAATTGGGCCTTTCATCAAACACAGAATAACATTTGCTCACTCCAAATCCCACATTTGCTACCTTCCTCTCTACAGTCTATGTCAAGTTCCGAGACTTCTTTTTGTGTCTCCACACCAGAACTGCATATATTTACAAATAACTTCAATACAAACCAATGCAACCAACCCAACAACCAAAACTTAGAAAAGAAGGTCCAATTCAACCAAATAGATGTTATCTTGCACCAGAAACTTGGACACAAGATATTCAGGCCCTAAAATTAACAAGGAAACAAAATGCTGAACACAAAACTCAAATTCAAGTTATGAGCTTTAACAACACGAACCAAAAAGCATGCCCTTTAGTCAAAGTGCCACTTCTTCAGTTTCCTAAACAAAAATACTACCCAGAGTCTTAGACGAAAAAAATAGAAAAAGAAATTACTGAAGGAGATCTTGAAGTTGCTCAGCTCTTGTACGAGGATTAATCCCTTTTCTCAAGACATTATCTTTCATATGCAACCCATTAACTCGGATCTGATCCTTGACCCAGTCGATATCCTCTAGGGTTGCCGATATCCTCTCTGCCACCTCCCCACTAGTGCCACGGCTGAAACCACCGCCGAAAGATGGCGACGGAGGTGGACAAGAACACGAAGAAAAAGAAGAAAACAGAAAGAACAAGGCAATAGTGGCGGCGGAGGCGAAAAGAACGAGAACCGGTACCGTAACGATGATAGCCTTCTGAGAGATAGCGGTGGCTGATGAGGATGACAGAGCCATTACTGGCCTCTCGCTCGCCCAGTCTCAATGGTCTGTTATGCTTGGGTGGTCCTGCGTTTAAGATTTATTGGAGTGTCGTTTTTCTATTCTGACATTCACAGTTTTCTTTTTCTTTTGATTTCGGTAATGCCAAAATTTGATCTTTTAGAGGGACGTAGGACTTGTGTCGGTCAGTTCGGGATTCTCGGTTGTGTTAATAAATATTTTATGTCTTTGAACGAAAGAATAAACAAACATGCTGCTTCGTTTTGCAATGCATGCGCATTTAGAAGATGTGATCTCTTGGAAAGCGAAACTCTTTTAGTATCGTTTAAGCTACTAATTTGTTTTTTTGTTAATTAACAATTTTGTAAAATATTATATTTTATGAAAGTTTAAAATAATAATATTTAATATCCATTCTTACACACTTAAGTCTTGTTCTTTTTATAAAAAAAAAAGATATTTTTCTTTAAACCTATTTTTCATCTCTTCCTTTATTATCATTAACGCATTCTCCAACATTTTCATTCACTTAGCCTTTGTTTGGATCCTTATTTGCACAAAGGAAAAGAAAGGAAAGGAAATACTGAGGAAAAAAGAAGAGAAAAGAATGGAAGAGAAATGTGATTTCCTTTCTCTTGCTTGTTTTCTTAATTTATTAAAGAAAGGAATTGAATGGAAGAGAATTTTTTAAGACCTTTATGCCCTTGTTTATAAAACTTGTTTATCTTTACTTGTTAGATTTAATAAGGATACAACAGTAATTTACTTCTATTAGAGTTGCCTTGTCTTGAATTTTCCTTCCTTTCCCACCAATTTGGTGGGAAATAAAATTGGTCTAAATTTCTCTCATATTCTTCTTCATTCTCTCCTTTTCCCTTTGCTTATTTTTATCCAAACAATGGAAATCAAGAGAAATGTAATTCTCTTCCTTTCTGTTCACTTGCTTTCCTTCCGTCCAAACAAAGGCTCAGTCATAACTATTTCTTTTAGATCGAGTTTCACAGTAGATAGATACAAGTTAAGAAACATAATGATGTCCAAAGAAGTATTCATTCTTTATAATTTCTTATATTGATATTACACAACTCAAAAGTACTGCAATGATGCCCAAAAAATAGTACTGCACCTACTAACTTTGTTTGCTTCCACGTATCATATCCGGTACCGGTTGGTCCCAAAAAATCGATAATTTTTGGAACTGAAGTATAATTTTTAAAAAAATTTGGACTAAAGTGTGAACTTATCTCATGGTTCCAATTGCCAAAATGTACATTAGTCATTTAGCCTTGAACAAATAAAATGTGTGCAATGCATAATGTTGATTACAAATTGCTGATTTGTATTGTGTTGAATACTTGAATGTTGAGTGTTGAGCCAATTGAGTAGTTGTTGTTGTGTACGAGTGACTTATAGTTGTGAATATGACTTGTGAGTTTGGAAATTGCATTTTGGAATTTGAGGATAACAAATAGGTGTGTTTGCTTAATCTGAATTTTGGAAATTGAAGATTTTATACAAAATTACATTATTTAGAATTTGGAATTTTGGATGTATTTTGTCATTTGTGTTGTTTGGATTCTAGAAATTAGGCACTCAAACCATTCAATACAAAATTAAAGTTTGTGTTATTGTCTGAAATTTGAGAAATATTGAATTAAAAATTGTTCTTTATTATAAATTAGGTTATATATTATAAATTGATTTCTTAATATGCAAAATGAGTTAGTTAATTTAGGTTAAATTATGTGATTATACGAATTAAGTTAAAGATGTGAGTTTGTATTTGAATCATATAATAACACAAAATCAGTTATATTTATGACTTTATGATTGAATTATGTTATTACACAAATTGAGTTATAGATATGGCTTACGAATTTATGATTAAATTATGTAATCACGCAAATGGAGTTATAGTTGTGAGTTATGGTTGAATTTTGTAATCATACAATATGATTATAATAGTGACTTTATGGTAGAATCGTGTAATTACACAAAACGAGTTATAATTGTGAGTTGTGACTTTATGTTTAAATTAAGTAATTACACAAAATAGATTATAGTTGTGAAAGTGTAGCAATCAATGTATATATTTGAAGTTTTGGTTAAGAAATGTGATAATTTCTTAGATAGAATGTGCTGAATCATTAAATTTTCTTAAGGAATAATTTATATAAGTTTATAAAGGTCACTTCTAGATATATATCGTATGATTGTTGAGAAATTGTTGTTGCTCGATTTCTTTCTATTATTACACGTAACTTTATTTTCATATGAAGTTATTAAGTTAATTTTAGCATGTGTTTTTATTTATTTTAACAGATAAATAGAGAAAAGTTTAAGTACACTTGATAATTCAAAATAAGTTTATTATTTTGAACCCTGAAGGTTATTTATATTATTTGATTGTTTGAAACATAAATTTTTTAATGGTCCAATATTTCTTTAATTGTGGTACATGATGAATGCTCGATATTGTGATTAAAAAAGAGATAATAGAAAATTTGTGGTTAAAAAATATAGTACCAATGGATTCACATTGAATAAGCCTGAGTATATTGTGAGCAAGTTTCAAGTAAAGTAATGTTTTCTTTTATAAATTTCCTTCAAATTTTTATCACACTTTTATTATCTCAACCATACTTTACCTAAGTCCCATTACAACCTTTATAAAGACCTTTTGAATTTTGTTTCTAGTTTATACTTAAGTGGTGGAAATGTGATAATATTACAAGCTAATGGTAAGAGTTATACTATGCATTGATTGAGAGTTTGATACTTTTCACCATAAACACTTGAGTACATTACGTCAAATCTTAGTGAGAGTGTGAAGATTTATACTTTTGATTTCAATGAGATTACTGACGTAATTATTATTAATATTGACTTGTGAAGTTAATTTTAGAAAAACTTGACTATACTTGTATGTTAATTTGAATAATATGACTTGGTGATTTATATTATGGATGGATAGGTTAAAATTTAATAAAGGATAAATGTTGTAAGCTTTATAGTTGAGCTTATGATTTGCTCGAGGATAAGCAAAAACTTAGTGTGAGGATATTTGATAAATGCATATTTGACTATAATTATAAACTATATTTGATATACTTTGCTTAATATTTTATAATTTTGTTGTATTTTTGGCACTTATTTCTCTCCAAGTACATTTATAGGTTATAATTACCTTTATGGACCAAAAGGAGATAAATTCGGATGAAATCGTGACATAAAATGAAGATTTGAAGCATCCTGGATATAAAAGACCATGTAATTCTTTCTGAACTTGTAAAGTCATAATTTTAGGGGTTTCTGGATCTACATATGCACCTACATGGCTGTGTAAGTGACGATATATACCACAGTAACCTTAGTTTTCACTGTAAAAGGATGTGAATGGAGGCAAACAGATGAGAGCAAACTTTTATATTAGATTTCTTACATGAGAAACTTAAAAGAGGCGATGATAAAGATTCAGAGACAAGAAAAACACAAAGTTAACATCAAAGGAGATTCGATAGAAGGCTACTTGCAAGAGGAGTCAATAAAATAGAAAAGATATTTAGACTTATGAACTCTTTTTTCTATTAATTTTTCTACATGTTTATATGTGATTTCATTTTCTATTATGAGTAACTAAACACTTTTTAGTATCTAGATATTCTAGAACATCTCTCTCCAGAAATTGGAACAGTTTGTGTGATTATTGGGTCTCTCCCAATGTTCAGGTTTATTCTCTTTACCTTCATTCCTTGTCTCATCATCCGAAGAAAACGATTTGTAATATTTATGAAATACTTCGATGAGATCGACATGGTGAGATTTAAATTTTTGGGTTATCTATTGAGAGTGGGATTCTAAATTCTATAAAGTAGTAGTAGTAATAATAATAATGTAATTAGTGGGGATTACTTGAATATTTGAGGTTTTTGTTAGTTATTTTTTATTATTCCAAATTTATATTTTCAAATCAAATATTGATATTACATTATCATTAGAAATTTTTAGGAATAAACTAAATTAAATAATATTTATTCATTCTATTACTCATCTATTCTATTATTAAAAAATCACCATTTCATTCTTATTCTTTTTTCTTTTTTTTTTGCATAAAAGGAAACACACCGAAACTAACTGAAGCGGGGAAAACTGAACCCCGACGGATCTTCGAAGAGGAGACTGTGACACCCTAAAGGTGGAACATCAAAATAAGTGATGCCAATGACGGTCTGATCAGTCAGGTCGGCGAGCCAGTCCGCACATCTGTTGCTCTCTCGGAAGATATGGCGATAAATAACAGACCAGTTCCGGTTGAGGAGCTCCCGGATACCCATGACGAGAGGAATGTCCGACTGAGAGCTGGAGGGGGCACAGAGGACAGGAGTTGGAATTATTTATTCTAACTGGTGAACCAAACCAACCAGACACCCGTTAAGTTACGAGTGTTTGATCAGAGAGATGTAGGCTTGGTGTGAAGTAATGACGTGGTTTAACAAAATTTTTTCATTTTGTGACGCTGCTCTAACCAAACCGTGCGTAACGTTGAGGCACTTTGAGCTTGCATATAATGTTTGGAATAAACTGGGATCGACAATCGAACCGAGCAGGCTATCATGAAGTTGGGCCTTGAGTTTCCTACCTAGCAACTATTGGGAACTGGTTAGAATGCAAGAAACGGTTTGAGATTGGTTCCTAATATTAGTAATGTGGGTTTCATTAATTGATTTACGCACGTATCAAGTTCAACAATTAATTTATGAAACAAACATATATCTAATAATTTCTTAAGCTTTAATTTGCCGTAACCGAGACTATAGTTTAAAATTTTGAAGATAGGGAAGGAAGCTCTTTGGATTCAACGGGTGCACTCTATTATATTGAAGAGAAAATGTTTTTGGAATGCCCAACCTAACTATAATAGTTTTTGGAATTGGAGAAATATTTTGTCTGTGAGAAATAAGCTGAGGCACCAATTCAAATTTAGGATTGGAGATGGTCTATCTACCTTGTTCTGGTAGGACCCTTGGCACCCTCGAGAAATCCTGAGGCCCTTTTCTATGCCGAGAAAGATTAATGAATCGGAGCTTCCGATGACAGAGCGAGTTTCTGAAATTATTATTAATAAGGATTGGAGTTGGCATGAGGTTTCTTTGGACTTTCTCTGAACCCTTGAATCCCCTCCTTACCTTCCAAATAGCTCGCAACCAAATTTCCTAGAATGGCTCGCAAGCCCGTCTAAAACATATACTAATGCCTCAACCTACAAAGTCTTGCGACCCTCTATTCAGGAAGTACCTTGGCATAAGCTAGTGTGGTCTAAACATAGTAGACCAAGATACTCTTTCATCCTTTGGCTCGCCTTCCTTCACAGGTTGCCAACCAGAGATAAAATGCATTTTCTCCAAATTCCTAACCATTGTTCTTTGTGTGTCTTAGCAAATGAAACCACCGATCACCTATTTTTTAAATGTTCCTACTCTACAGCCATTTGGGATCGATGTCTTTCCCATTTTCAGGTGCCCTTTTTCAGTCAACCCACCCTTTCCACTATCATCTCTTGGTACCCAACAGCTTCCAACAATAACCTTCCAGAGATTCATCTTTTTCCCATCCTGCTTTCTACCACTGTTTATTTTATCTGGAGGGAACGCAATGCAAGAACTTTCAAGGACGAAGCTAAGGACGTGGAGAGCGTGTCACTCGGAGTTATCTCTCACGTTAGGGAACTTCTCAGCTCAAATACCGAGCGTAGGTAATTTTTTCTTTTCTGTTCCATTATCACTAACATTTTTGCAGGTTGACGAGATCAGTATTCCCAATCATTCATCAATCATTCAGCACTAGTAAGTGGGTCCCTAGAAGCAGAAGGAAGTTGGCGATCCTAGTCAGCTCCAACTGCCTCTTATTTCAGCAGAAGCTATTCAGAAAGGAAGCTTGCAGGTCAACCAAATGGCCAAGGGAGCAAGCTAGGGCAGCACCCGTCTATAGTAACCAGTCACGACTCAAGGATAGATTTCAGCACCAAAGGAAGGCAACTCCCAGGAAAGGCAGCTTAGTGATGGCTGAGTTTTCTGTCGTTACTTGTGGCCACTTATGTACATTTGCATGAGTGTTAACTTGGTCAGTCTGAATCCATTGATGTTGAGGCTTAGGTTTTTTGGTCCTTATTGTATCTGTGTATGCTGTGTTGAGGTTTTTGCCTTAGGTGGAGTATTGTTCTGTTAACTCTAGCATCATAGCTCCATAGCATTTGATAGTTTTCAGGTGAGTTTCTAAACTCCCTAAAGCCTTGTACATAACCTTATTCTTTTTTTTAATTCTACTTCTGATTTAGCAAAAAAAAAAGAAGAAGACAAATCACTTGTCAATTTTCATTGAAGGAAAAATGAAAGGCCACCTGCCTTTGCATTAAAAGAAATGAGAAAGGCCACGTGCCTGTTCAAGAAGTTGTCTTCTTCTTCCTGCATTTTGTTCTCTGTTTTGTGGTGTTTCTGCATTTTCTTTAATTCTTTTCATCATTCTCTCGTTACTGCTGTCTCTTTGTTACAATAAGAAAAAACATACTTTTTAGACACGTTTGCTCCCTGAAGGTTTTATGCCAACACCAGTGTCACATATGCCAAGTTGCATATCCTACAGTAAACTCTCTCTAATTGCCTATCTAAATTTGGATTCGGGTTTTGAATAATAGTAGAAAACTTTTAACAAAAACTTTGAATCCATAAAATCCAAAACTACACGGAAAATTTCATACGAATGAAATGTTACCAAAGCAGTATAAGCATTTTCACTTTTTATGCACTCTCTAACAGTGACGTTGGCCATTTGAAAAACACTAAAAAAAATCATGCTTTCATAGATAATGATTAGAGAGAGAAGTAACTAGCGGAAACAGAGGCAATATTTTCAGTATAACAGAGGCAAACTTGACGACATATTCATATCATTATTCAAGATATTCAATCAATAGCCAAAGTTATGCATATAAACAAAACAAAACCTGGCTCTGATATCAATGTTAGAATAAAATGAACAGATCACCAAATATAATCACAAAGATTATGCGACATCCAGGATCGATTGTATATATGCATAGAAAACGAAAAATACA
>JANZXV010000210.1:10590318-10626849 GCA_027576455.1 Erythroxylum roigii
CTATACCTAATAAATTCATCAAATATAACATCTCTAATAATCACAGATCTTAGAGTTCTATCCTTTTTAGTAACCATAAGCTATACCATTTAACACTAATAGTATACCCAAAAATTTTTCACTTCATTACCATTGGCTCCAATTTCAATTATTAACCTAAGAGTATGTAGGGAAACCAAATATCCTCTTGTCAGAATAATCAAAGGGAGTACCATACCATACCTCTTAAGGAGTCTTAAACTGTGGTGCACATGATGGAGATATGTTCACTATATAGGCAACAATATTAATCATTTCAGTCAAAAACAACTTCTACAGTGTAATATTTAATCACATGCATCTAGCATACTATGTGAGTTTTTGGTTCATCCATTCTACAATTCCATTCTATTATGGTGTATGACGTATTCATAACTTATTAAATGACTTACTCTATAATTTCAACCTATCATCTATTCCAAGTGTCTTCATATAGGTTTTGATGCTTTCTTAATCATTTTCTTCCATTCCTTGAAATTTCAAATACTTCATGCTTTGATTTTTAAAAAATACGCTTGTACTTTCTCGAGTAATCATTAATAAATATGAAAAAGATATCTATCATAGGATTAAACTAAAATAGAACCCCATAAATTTGAACGAACATAATCAAGAATTATAGTGAAAGTATGTTTATCGAAAATGAATTCTGCTTTGCGATGTTGTCTAAGAACACAAGACTCATAAGACTGCATCTTCATGTTAACAACTCCATCTAACAATCCTTTCTAACTCAAAATCTCAAGTCCGTACTTATTCATATGACTTAATCAGTAATACCATAACTCTATATTGTTTTCATTTATTAGGTGATTGAGATTTAGTCATAGATTTTATAGTTGTTTTGCCAATTAAGTTATGTATCATATGTTATAGTTTTTCTTTCATTACAGTCATATTACCCCTTAACAGTTTTAGCTATCCCTCATGACCAAAAAATTTAAACCCTTGACTATTTATAGTACCGTGAAGAAAATCTGTAGTCTGTCAATCCTAAGCATTTATAGAAGATCGACTGAACGAACGCTCCAACCAACGTTAGACGCGTGGAGAAAATTCGAGCCTAACCCAGACACGTGGCAAGATCTGAGCTGAGGTGAATTAGGGTTGTTAGAAATCTGGAGCGGCGCTGATCGCGGCTCTGTCGTTCGATTAGGAAATCGACGTTGGAAATCGGTCAAAATAAATTAATTCCAAGATTACAGCAAGCTGAACCTCGGGTCGTCTATCTCGTTGGAACCACTGGAAATTGATCTAAAGAACTAGCCTAAGTCGAATTATGCAATTAAAGCAATTAAAAGGGGGTTTTGTTTGATTGATTAAAATTAAGAAAAGAACAGTATAAAAGAATCTTTTTGGATTTTTGAGAAATTTGGTAATTGGAAATAACTAAGATTGAAATCAAATTACTAAAGTTCTCTTGAAAATGGGCTCGGGTTATCATTGCTCAAAATGATTTTCGGGGTTGGAATCCACTAAGTTTCGAAAGATCAACCTTAAAACTATTTAAGTCCAAAGATCTAATTAATCAACTCGATTCTTTAAATCTTCGTTAAAAACCTTAGTGTGAAAATTGGACAAGCAATTGCAATAGGTCAACCGAATGAAACAAAGCCAACTCAATCAAACACAACTAGGCAGATTAAGTAGGTTTATGCAAAATCCGAATGACATACATGAGACTTCATGTATTAAGCACTAAAATTCTACAAAATACCATATCCAAATCTCAACACATTGATCAACACACGGAATAAACTATTACCCATGCTAATCTAGCTATACCGATGCATTCTCCAACTCGGAGCTATACAAAAATATAACTAAACTTCAGACAATGGTGATTACCCCCTTTGAAGCTCTCGGTGAACTCAAACCGTTGCTACATCTTCAAGAGATCGGACGCCTAGCCACGCATGACGCCGGGGAACTCCATCACTGCTGGAAATCCGACGCTATCCATGACTCCATGATGATAGGTGAAAGCGGTTGAGAAAAGTGTGACGAACGGAGATGAAGTATGTAAATGTTGCGGCCGATGATCGACCGTCGTGGTGGCTGCCGAATCTGCAAAAACAAACAGAAAAGAAACTATGAGAATCATAAACGTATGCTGTGTTGAGTGTGGCCAACCTCCTGTTTTGACCTAATTTGGCAATATTTATAGAGTTTGATCTCGGACCGGGTCGAAACAGTGGGAAATTTGCCATTTTTAGGCCGGGTATCTGACATTCGTCACGACTAACGAATTAAAATTCGTTGCGACGTGTGGAGTTGGTTCATTTGTCGCGACTAATGAATTTATATTCGTTGCGACGTATTGACTGGATCGTTCATCGCGACTAACAAGTTATCTTCGTTGCGACGTGTGGGATTGGATGCTCGTCGCGACGAACAGAAGGGAGCTCACGACCTGTTGACTTCCTTCGTCGTTGACTCCTTGTTCTTACAAAATAAAACACTTGCAGTATCAATTGTCCTTATGAAAATTATAGAGAGATTAATGTTAAATTATGACAATATACTGACAATTTGCAAATTACGAAAGCTCGTTAATAGGAACCAATTTAAGTGCAAAAGTTATCAATTACGAGTCAACGAGTGCATAAATAGATATGAAAATGCGACCAATTTATAAAGTAAACTTGGCTCAATCAGGAGTACATGTAAGCTCACATTAGACATAGGATTAGTAATGGCTTTGGGACATACTTTTGGTTTAATAATTGGCTATCTATTAATCTTCTCTACAAACTTAGGGACTTAACTCTTTAAGAGCCATTGTCCACCCTCCAACCAAGATTGGTGATCTCTTATAGAATGAAGTTAGACATTGACCATTTCTTTTAACACGTGACTTCCAAAACATCTTGCTAATGATTTTTCAATGTATACCCGATACCAGTAAAATGGATCACATCTATTAGACATAGGACAATAGCCTAAGTTTATAACTAGCTACTATAAAAAAACTTCTAATTGTACTTCTACTAAAATGATTTAATGTGAATTAGTTTGGAATTTTTACGTAGATCCCTCCCATTCCTTCATCCTCTCACAGGCAGTTTGTTAAAGACTAGCAACAAATACATGATCAAATTCAGGATAGACTGCCAAGATTATGTGTTATGTTGGACTAAATAGGAAAATTATGAACATCTCTTCTTTGAATGCCCTTCCTTTTAGTTCTTATAGAGGCCCTTTTTTAGGACTTTTGAGATCCATTGTAATCATAGGTAATGACCAATAATAATAGAATGCGCTTTTACTCTTAACTTGAGACATAAGATGAATAAAAGTTATTTAAGATATGATTTGGAATGATCGTGTACCAAATCTGGCAAGAGAGGAATAACATAATATTTAGAGGAAGTAGGAGTGACACTAAAGTTATCCTGAATAGATTTGCATTAAAACTTGATTAGCTGCCTTGGCCAAAGGAGTTGATACAAATTTGTCTCCTTTACTATAACAGAAACTTGCCTTAGAATAATAGTTTTCCAAGACCTAGGTTTTAACTTGATGAATGGGTAGTAGGTTGTAATATCCTTTATCAAATGGAGGTTTCAGCCTTAGTAAAATAGATACCTTGATCATTTATATTAGTTTATAGAGAATTTGATGTAGATTTGTTTATCAATCAATGAATTTACATAATTAGCTTTTAAAAAATGGAAAGGGGATGGGTGAAAATCTTTTTACTTATGTTATGCAATAAACAATGAATTTTGCTAAAACATTCATTCTTTGTGATTCACATTTTATGTCTTCCTTTATTTCGTTTCAGTATTCCTATCTTCCCAATTATGTCATTTTGAGCCTCCTCCTAACTGGTTTGTTCCATCTTTGTTTCACTTTCTTTCTTGTTGTATTAGTTATTTTCCTCTATTACGTTTAGGGATGTCAAAAAAAAATCTAAACTAGCTCGGTCCAACTTGGTCCGATTTGTTCCGAAGTCGACGGATTTGGTTAGAGTTGATTAAGTTTCAAGTCGAGCTCGAACTTTTTTTTTTATTATTTCAGGTTTTGAGCTAGCCTAAAATTTTAACATAAAACCATGTCGTTTTGAATTTTTAAAATAAAAAATAAAATTAGGAATTGGGGATGCTCGAGCCCAAACTACTCAAGCTCCAAAACAAATTTTAGGTCCAGCTCAGAGTTGCCATTGCCATACCTGGTTGCCTTATTTTGGTTCTTTTTCTCATAACTTTCAATTTATGGCTTTCCCAAACTAGTTCCTTATTCTTCATGTGCAATTTAGTCCTCGCCCCACTTTACAATTTGATTTCTTTGAAATTTCCTTTCATTTTTAGCCCAAATATTTCTCAATCTCTAAATTTTAATCGAAATTTTGATTATGCTTTGAAAAGGACTCAAAGTTTAAAACGATCTTATGATAAAAAGAAGACTAATTGTAATTTAAATGAATTGAAATAAAAGATTAAGACACAAGATTAAGGCAATTAAAATGAAAATGATAAAAATTAATAACACATGAACAAATAATTAAAAAGTGGATTATTATTATATAGTTTCATTTTACAAATAATAATTACAAATACAATAAACAAAATTACGTGTCTACAAATATTTGATAAACTACTTCTAATTTCAATCAGCTCAACTTGTGTATATAGTTTAGGTAATCCTTTCATAAACTTGTACCTCTGAAACAATAATAGTTACATTCTTGTTTGTCTTTGTTCTATAATTATTATTTAATTCTTATTTACACTTTATGCAATTGTTCATAAGTTAATGTTGCCTTCAATCACATGACAACAAATTCGAGCATTGCAATCTTAGCATTGGTTTCATTTTAAGAATCTCTCATAATTTATTTAATCAAATTCCATGTGATATTCTGAAACTGTCCACTTGTATCTTCACTTTCTCCCTTTCTAAAAATTGCAAACCCCATAACAGTTGACATTTTTGTAGTACATATCAAAAATCATTTACGAGTTTTTAAACTTCACGTTAAGATTCTCCAAACCACATTAACCGTCACATGCAAGGAATAATTTTCGTTATGCAAATCAATGCTCAGTTAGACCATTTTGTAGGTTGAAATCCTCACCGGCACTCTCCGCCTCTCAGCTAAAAGGATCAGCAAAATACAACTTTTGTTCGGTTACGTGGTAGGCTTTGACCCAACTCGTTTCCTGGACCATCAAGCCATCAAGACTTAAAAATAATAAGCCTAGTACAGAAAGTTTAGCAACAGATAACAAAGCCACTCGCCCACTACTATAATATAAGCCACACAAAATTAAAGCTCACGGATTCTTGGTCCTTCCGTTTCTTCTTTCAGTCGTACCTTTTAGCTTCCGCTCCTCACTAAACAAATCAAAACCAAAAAGAAAATGTTATTACTCTCCTTGGCGCCTCGTCCTCCTCTTCTCTCTTTTCCCGCCAATTCCGTTTCCATTTTTACCATCAGAAAGCCCCACAAATCTGTCCGAGCAGCGGTTACTAGGGAGGTTGATTCCTTCACAGAGAAGTCCGGCTACTTGTTCGACCTCACCGCCCGCGAAGCCGATTCTTTAATAGACTACGATGTTAAGAAGATTGCCGCAATTTATCGCAGGAAGCCGTTGATTTTACTTCGCAGATTATTTCAGATTGGAACTACGTTTGGGATGTGGTTTGGAGCTCGCTACGTTGATAGCTATACTGAGAAAGCTGACCAAATGTTTCAGGTTAAGATCACATTTGCTGAGTTAACGTTATTCTGATTGAAATTCCAATTCCAATTCCAATTCCAAGTCTATCTGACTTCTTGTGCTTTCTTTTCCCGACTTATTCTTATCCGTTTGCAGATTAGAGCTGCACAGCTTCGGAAAATATTGCTGGAACTGGGTCCTGTACGTCTTGTTTGATAATATTGTTCAGAGTATATTTTTCTTTTATTTTCCATAACTCAAGAGTAAAGAAATGAGTAAAGCGATGTGATTAATGTGAAATATTTCATTAAGCTGCATTTGGTTTCTTTTCTCAGGCATACGTCAAAATTGCTCAGGCTGTGTCCTCCCGACCTGTAAGTTCATCGAAAGTAATAGAGAATTAAGACCAACTCCAATCCTCCTCCAAAATGGAGGAAAAACCGGCTCCAATCCAGAGCTTTTTTTCCCTCCATTTTGGGGAGGAGCTACAGTGCCATATTAGAATATTGTTTCAATAGCAAAACAAAGAAAAATATATTAAAAAAAGAAAAAAAGGAAGAAAGAAAACGACTTGGAAGGTTGAAAGAGAAAAACAAGAAAAAAGAAAGAAAGAAAAACGGCTAGAAAGTTGAAAGGAAAAAAAAAGGAAAAGGATGAACAGTAATGGAGAGGAGCTATAGTGTCACGCTAAATTGGAATGGCACTATAGCTCCTCTCCAAAATGGAGGAAGAAAAAGCGCTGGATTGGAACCGGTTTTTAATATAGCTCCTCTCCAAAATGGATGGAAAACAAGCGTTGGATTGGAGTCTGTTTTCCCTCCAATTTGGCGTTTTTCTTCCATTTTGGAGGAGGATTGGAGTTGGTCTAAGTAAGCATTGTTGTATTTCAATTGTTTTGCATGTCACTTGGTAGAATCTTGATCTTTGTTGTTTGTTTTCATTTTCCATTTTCTTCTGTTCCGACCATACATTAAATATCCACTCCAACGATTGTGTAAAATTGTATAACACAGAAATTGAAGTTACACATTTTGGACTAACCATCGAATTATTTCTTTTGTCCAAATACTCGGCCAAGTCTAAATATCATCAACGTGCAAGCCTATCATAGAATTATAGAGTTAGCTGAGAAGCTTTTCCAGCAATTTTTCTATTTGATTGCACCAAGATCGTGAATATTTGAGCCAATGATATGGTGTTTAAATGTTACTACCAAGGCTAATAATGAGGGTAAAATGAGTCCGACCATAGTGAAACATCACAACTTCATAGCAGCAAGGAGAGAGGGAATGTTCTTGCTTTGTTTTTCCAGCACCATTTTGAAACTTGTAGTGGATGCTATGACTTTCAGATCTTGGATACAATATGGTTCACCCAATAAGGTCTAAAATGACGGTACTCCAAAAGAAAAGCTTTTAGTTTCATTTTATCTTTCTTGCAGGATTTGATTCCACCTTCATATATTGATGAACTTGCACTGTTGCAAGATCGAATAACTCCATTTTCAACTGAACTTGCTATAAGCACTATAGAACAAGAACTTGGATTACCAATAGACACTCTTTTCTCAGAAATTTCTCCTGAGCCTGTAGCTGCAGCATCCCTTGGGCAGGTTCGTACATAATCATTGACAATATTGATGGTAGTTGAATTGCGATGCTCTTTTTTCGTAGAATCTTTATCTTTGTGTTGAGCACATGAACATGTAAATAATTGTTCTCTCTCTTTCTCTCTCTCCATACATATGGATGCATACACTGCATTGGTATAGGTCTACCAAGCACGACTACGTAATAGTGGGAAGGTTGTTGCTGTTAAAGTGCAGAGGCCTGGTGTTCAAGCTGCTATTTCCCTGGACATACTAATTTTGCGCTTCTTAGCAGGAGTGTTGAAGAAGGCAGGAAAATTCAACTCTGATCTGCAGGTTAATTTTTTTGTATTAGTTGAAGAAAATTAGTAATTCGGCATTGACGACCGTGGCTAGAATGTCTCTTTGTCATAAAAATATAATTCATGGCTATTAAGAAATACTTTGATTTGCAGGCAGTTGTTGATGAGTGGGCATCAAGTCTTTTCCGGGTATATTGGTTTCCTTACCCTTGAATTGTGAAAGACAAAATTTTTCTCATCTATATTACTCTAGTTACATCTTATGCTCAAGATAGCAAAAAGAGATCTAGGCATAATATGTTTGAATATTGGGATGATAATTATCTTTTTTAATGTAAACCTGTAATATATTTTCTTTTAGATTATTGAGAACTATTCTTAGAGCTTTATATTGAATACAGGTAAATAACATTGAATGCAGGAGATGGATTATGTTAAGGAAGCAAATAATGGACTCAAGTTTAGGTAAGAGCATCATCATTTATTAATTTGAGTGAAAAATAGTGAGTTGAATAGACATTTTAGTCACAAAGATTGGAAAAGGAAATGGACTGGAAAATTATCTAGAAGAACTTTTTGCTATCATATGGAACTTTTACTTCCTAGATAAGCAATTTTCATTTTATTTCTTGTTCGGTTAAATGATTAAAACTTGCCTTTCAGCATTGTACGGTGGAAATCCAAAACTTATGTTTCTTTCTACCCACTATTAGCTTCTCATAATTTGCCCTTTTGAATAGGCTTGCAATAAGACTGCCTTTTGGTGACTTTTATTTCTTTGCATGTAATAAAATCGAATCCTTCCCCTTTTTATTTTAAAAATAAGAATAGAATCCAATTCAAGAATTGGCCGCTCTCTGTAATTTCTCTCAGAAAAAGATAAATTAGAAAAAATTAATGTGGATTTTGCTTGTAACAAGCGTAAGAACTGCCAGACCATATGATTGATAAAGAATGCTTATAATAGATTTTAAGCCTGGGTGTTGTTCTATACACTGAAGTTTTCCACTTCTGTGCTAAAAATATAAGAACCTCTTATAATTTGATGCTGCTATTCCCTGAATTTATGTTCCTAACTTGTGCACTTATTTATCACTCTTATATGCTTAGAAAGCTCTACGGTGGTATAGAAGATGTTAAGGTTCCAGACATGTACATGGAGCACACAACTCGTAGAGTTCTTGTAATGGAATGGGTTGAGGTACATACTCTATTTTATATTACTATGCGTAAGTAGATTCTTTGGGGTTCCAACCAAACCTTGCCTAGAAGTTTTACTAACTATAAAGTAGACTAATGAGTCTGCAATGATTAGCTTACGCCACCGTGCTGTATTCCAGCACACTGTTTCTTTAAAAGAAAGGAAAATGCTAATGTTTTTCTTCTTCAATGATTGCCTGCCTGAGCATGGCATGCATCACATGGGGTTCCTCTTTGAAAACGATAAAGGGTAAGTGTACTAACTATAAAGTAGACTAATGAGTCTGCAACATGCAGTATTCCGACACATTAGTGCTTATTGTTTATTTAAAAGACAAACAAATGCTAATGTTTTCCTCCTTCAATGATTGCCTGCCTGGGCATGGCATGCATCATATGGGGTTCCTCTTTGAAAAAGATAAAGGATAAGCAACGTCACAAAGCCTATTATTGAAAAATTATTTTAAAATTGCTGCATATTGCCATATAAAATGACATTTGATATGAATTTCTTCTTTTATGATGATGGAGATTAGACGATATGTCTATTGTTTATGCAATTTTCTTTTATTTTCATTGGTTAGTACTAATAGACTAGGTCAAGTTAATCATTCTAGTAAATTTTTTGTTAATGCCTATTTTTAAATGTTATAGCTTAGGTTTTTAAAGGTTGTTGATCACCAAGGAATTCTGGTAGTTTTAGATTTGAAGGTATGAAACTTTCTTTTCCCACTAATTCTTAGATAAGGCTGTTAAACCTCAGCTTTCAAGCGAATCTTAAACTTATCTTTTATTCTAATTCCATCAATTCTTTTATCAAGATCCATATCAACTCAATGGCAATGTGTGTTTTCATTCATTTAAAGGTTTATTCTTTTGTAATGCAACACTCATTAATGTTGTTAACTGTACGGTGTCACATTCACTTTTTGTTTCAAAACATTGCAATAAATAACTTATGGAGCACGGGATCTAGTTTCTGTGTTGTGTGCACTTAACCACATGGCAGTGTAACGGTCTTCTTTGGGATCTTTTTTATAGTCTGTTTTAGTTAATTATCTTTAATTGATAGCTTTCCTTAATATAGGCTGAACAAAATAAGTTTGTTTTAAGGTTTTGTTGTTTATGCTAGCACTCGGTGGCTATGAGGGAAAAAAGAGTTGATTCCTCTCATTAATTAGATTAATTGGACAAGTCTATATATTCTTTGTACATTCAGCTTATAAGAAGCGGAATAAGGGTGATTTTGTGTGGAATTATGAAATTTGTAAGTGAGAAGTGTGATTCCTAAAAGTGATCTTGAATCTAGGAATGATTTCTAAGCTCTTAAAGTAATTTCTAGGAACCTATTGGCGTAACACTAACGGTTTTATATATTCAAATCCTAGGAGTGATTCCTAACTCTTGCTATAAATCTTGTGAGTTATTCTTGAAATCATCTTATTCTCTTTTTGTAGATTTAAAGTTAAATTCAAACACCCTAAAATTATAACTATATGATTTTTGTTTTGTCTTTGTCCATCCTATATTGACATTTTAACATGTTTATTTCAATTCATATGTTCTTTGAAAATTTATCATGGGGAATCACTGTTTAAGCTATTGCCTTATCATAGACGCGTAGTTTACGCTTTGGTATAATTTTTGCCTATGATCACTTTTTTTGTTTTGCAGGGCCACAAGTTGTCTGAAGTTAAAGATCTTTATTTGGTTGAGGTCTTTTTTAAACCAACCAAACCCTGTCATTCTTAAATGGTTGATCTTTATGTACTTCTCTTTTTTTGTGGTTGATTTGACTGATTTTTCCCTAGTTTTCACTAGGTAGGAGTTTATTGCTCGTTCAATCAACTTTTGGAGAATGGTTTCTACCATGCTGATCCACACCCTGGAAATCTGCTCAGTACCTATGATGGGAAACTAGCTTATTTGGGTAAGAGCTGCATCGCTTGGAAAATGCCATAATAAATGAATTAAACTCTATACGTGCATAGGGAATTTATAAGGACTTACGTGCTATTGGCCGACATGATTTTCTAGTACTTCCTTTGAATTTAATTTACTGTTTACTTTTCATTGTGTGTAACATAAAAAGTGTAGGGGAAGCATAATGTTTTTCTTCCTAAATATTGCTTCAGTGAGCCAATCTCTTTCCCACGCACTTAAGTATGAAGTGTTTATGAGTCTATTTTGGGTGGCTCCCTCTTATAAGTTTGAGCTTAATAGAATGGAAGGATGTGTGGGAGTCTGATGTATAAATTGAGTGTTTCCCTGGTGTTGAGTTAAATGGTCGTATAACACGATGTTGGAGTTTTCTTGATTAAGAGGCACAGATGCCTGTCATCTATCTGCATGGACAATATTCATTACTAAGGTATTGCTTCTAAACAGTTTGTCCAATGAAATTGTCAAAAACTATTCAATCCAAAAGTTTAGCCTATTGGATGAGACTTCAGAATTTGCTATATATTACTCCAAGATTCCCTCTCATACAAAGTGTGGATAAACGCAGCAGATAAAAAGTCTGAGTATTGAGGGTGACACAACTTGAAATTGAGACTTTTTTTTATCACAGAATACTCTTATATGATATTCACGAATCAAAATCTTAATATCTCTCTTTGCCACACTATTGGTTTCGAAAACAAGTTAACCTACTGTGGAAACAGTAAAGCCCTAGAGATGTATAACTTTCTCTTTTTCTGAAAATGTTCCAGAAAACATTGTTTAGAAAAACTTTGAAGTGAATATGTACTTATATATATATACACACACATACCTATAAAACAGTTAACTTTTGTATTTAAAGTAAAGATTGGTCTGATTAATTATGACATAATTTAATCTTTCAGCTCCAATTTATTTTTGAAATTTGCATAAAATTTCTTTCCTAGATTTTGTTTGATCATTTGGGCCATATCATGTTTTTCTGAGCTTGATTTAGTCTCATTTTGCTTTCTCAATGGAAATTCATGCTTCATGTGTGATGATAAACAAGAAGTTTATGATGAAAATCATGAATAGTGATTTAGGAGAAATTATTTCCTAATCATAAAATAGGAAACTAGAGGATATCATGGATATTTACTTTAGGAAATTGCTGTAAATAAGGGATATTGTTGTAAATAGGAAATATTCTAGTTATCTAAAATTAGGCTAGGACTTGTGTATATATTCAAAGGCACTTCTTGTGCAAAATAAGAAAAAAAGATTTCTTCTTTCTTCATGGTATCAGAGCCCAGGATGTTGTAACTCCTGGTTTCTTTTTTTTTTTTTTCTGATACTTACTTGGCCTTCATTGCCAATAGTGTCTTTTGGAAAACAGATGGCTAAAGTTCTTACCAAAAAAAACTCCAACGTGGAGGTCTCTTCCTCCCTTGAAATCTCCTCTATTGTTAATCCCAAAATGTACACCCCTACCCATATTGGTGAATTACAAACCTTGTTTCCATCTGACCAACTCAATGGTAAAAACTACCTCCACTGGTCACAAATGGTTAAGATTTTCCTTTAGGGCAAGGGAAAGCTTTCTCACCTATTAGGACTTGCTCTTGCTGTTTCGGATCCCAAGTTTGAGGCTTGGAATGTAGAGGATTCCTTAATAATCATGTCTCGGCTTTGGAACTCTATGGAACCAAACATTAAAGGCGCTTACTGATAGCACCACAGATCCACTATGGGTCCTAAACCCATAGTGACTTATTCTAGGAGAAAGAGGGAGAAGGGTCTGGACATGGGCCTCAAACCCATGTTGACATATTCTAGAAGAATCGGGAGGGGTGAGTCAGCTAACGGTTAGGGAAATTCGTTAGAGAGAGTACTATGTAAGGGAAGGGGAGGGGTAGTAGAGGGGTATCGGAATATTTGCTTGTTTCGGCTGATAGCTGAAGGGCCTTTAGTGGCTGGAGCTTAGCTCTTGTGGTTGATACTACGAGACTATAGCTATATATCAATATAAATACCTTATTCTCATCCATTTGCTTATCACTTACATGTTCCTCTCATCTACTAAGGAGATATGGGATGCTGATGCTCAATCTTATTCTAAGGTAAACGATGCCTCTTTAATTTATGAGATTAAGACTAGCATCTCATCTACCAAGCAAGGAATGCACTTTTTCAGTGAGTATTACAATCTGATGAAGAGTCTTTGGCTTGAGTTAGATCATTATCAAAATTTTAAAGTGCAATGCAGTGATGATAGTGTCAAATTACAAAAGTTTGTCGAAAGGGAAAGAATCTTTGAATTCTTAGTAGGTCTTAATGTTGAATTTGACCAACTTTGAGTTCAAATACTTGGCAATGATCCTTTACCGTCTTTAAATGAGGCCTTCTCACTCATCCAGGCATAAAAGAGTGGGAGAATTGTGATGTTGGAATCCAAGTCTGCTGACAGCTCAACATTCATCTCTATAAAAACCAACAAAGAAGCCCTTAACCACCACCAACAGAATCCTCAAAATAAGGTAGCTATCTGGAGTAGTTTTTGTAAGAAGCCTCATCACACTAGAGAGACCTACTGGAAGTTACATGGGAAGCTACAAAAAGCACGGAAAGAAGGGGTAAACAAGGATGGACAGGTGAAAGCACACTTCATTGAACCTACAAACTTTAGAGATTCTGAACAAGCTAGATCAGAACCAAAAGGACCTAACAAAAAAGAGATTGAGTGCCCAAAGAGCATTCTGAGTTCCTTGGAAGGTGCTGGTGCATTATGTTCATTAGCCCAATCAAGTGAATTTTCTAATTCTAATGCTCTTAGTGCCTTATTAGTGTCTCCTAAGGGTTCTTGGGTCGTAGATGTAGGTGCCACAGATTATATGACTACCTCTCATCATTCTTTTATTTCTTATAACCCCTGTCCTAGTAACAAAAAAGTTAAAGTTGTAGAGGGCTCTCTTACTACTGTTGCAGGTCAAGGAACCATTCCTTTGCCCCTTAATCTTCTCTTGAAAAGAGCACTACATGCTCCCAAACTTTCTGCCAATCTTTTGTCCATTAAAAGATTTACCAGAGACTTGAATTGCCTTGCCAGCTTTGATCCTAATTATTGTGTATTTCAGTATCGAGAAATGGGGAAGATGATTGGGCATGCTAAGGAAAAGGATGGACTCTACCATCTGGAGTCTAATAGTGGAGACCAAACCTCACATCCCTCCTTGACTTTCATGACCAAAGTTACTCGTAACCCTATTTGGCTTCACCATTATCGTTTAGGTCAGCCTTCTTTTAGTTTATTGAGAACCATTTTTTCGAATTTGTTTAAAAACAATGATCCTAATAGTTTCCATTGTGATGTGTGTGAGTTTGCCAAACATTGTCGTACTTCCTTTCCTTTGAGCAATAATAAATCTGAATTTCCTTTTACTTTGATTCATTATGATATATGCGGACTTTTAAGGATACATAATGTGTCAAGAGCTAAATGGTTTGTTACCTTTATTGATGATTGCACAAGGGTCACGTGGGTCTTTCTCATGAAAAACAAATCAGAGGTCAGTGAGATTTTTCCTAATTTCTTCCATATGATAAAAAACCAGTTTGGGGTGAGCATAAAAGGGGTTAGGAGTGATAATGCCCAAGAATACTTTAATCAAACCTTATCTTCTTTCTTTCAACGTGAAGGCATTATCCATTTTTCATCTTGTGTTGATACACCTCGACAAAATGGAGCGGTTGAGTGTAAAAATAAACATTTACTTGAAGTCGCTACAGCATTATTATATCAAATGAATTTCCTTAAATACTATTGGGGAGAGGTTGTTTTAACTGGAGTTCACTTGATAAACAGATTGCCTTCATGACCTCTAGAGTTCAAAACACTGGTAGAAATGCTCCATACTTTCTTCCCTAGCTTTAATATAAGTAGTCTGACTACAAGGGTGTTTGGATGTGTTAGTTTTGTTCATATTCATGCTCACAATAGGGGAAAACTTGATCCATGAGCCCTAAAGTGCATCTTTGTTGGCTACTCTCCTACACAAAAAGGGTATAAATTCTTCATTTCCAAGGATGTGTCATTTGTTGTGAGTCAATCTTTATTCCCTAATACTTATCTTCATGGGGAGATGTGGAATTATGCGGAAGAGAAGTATAGGGAGACTAATTTCTTACTTGGTTTATCTTTCCCAAATACAAATACTTAGTCAGCCACTACTATCCCTAAACTACCTAACCAATCTGACCAAAATAAGTTAGAAAGTGCCTAGCCAGATACCTTAAAAAATACTGCACCTATCCCTAACCAGCCTCTCTTAGTCTACTCATGAAGGAATGTTGTCTAGACCTTACCCGAGAAGGCTCAAGGATCTAACTTGGAATCAAGTACTGAAATGCAAAACGCTGAACTTGATGATTTGTATGTTCCTATAGCTCTTTGAAAGGGCACACGAACATGCACTAAATTCCCAATTTCACACATTTTCTTCACTTGACAAATGTTCTCCAATCCATAAATGTTTTCTTACAAAAATAAATTTAGTTTCTTCACCACAAACACTTGATGAGGCACTTAGGGATAGGAATTGGAAAAATGCCATGGATAGTGAGATGAATGCATTAATTAAGAATCAAACATGGGAAATAGTGGATTCACCAAAAGGGAAAAGACTAGTAGGATGTAAATGGGCATTTAAATATAAAGCAGACGGTTCATTGACAAGATATAAGGCAAGGCTAGTATCTTGATTATCTTGAAACTTTTTCCCCGGTAGCAAAAATGAACACTATACGTATATTGTTATCCTTGGAAGCTAATTTTGATTGACCTGTGCAGCAATTTGATGTAAAGAATGTCTTTTTACATAGTAATTTAAATGAAGAAGTGTACATGACAGCCCGTCCTGGATTTGAAGATAAGATTGGGAGTAGAGTATGCAAATTAAAGAAAGCCTTGTATGGTCTCAAACAATCTCCTCGGGCATGGTTTGAGAGATTGACAAAGGCTATGCTGGAAATGAAGTGTAAGCAAAGTCAAGGAGATCACACTCTATTTATTAAATTTGTTGTAGAAAACAAAATGACAGCCCTCATTGTTTTTGTGGATGACATCATAGTCATAGGTAATGATTTTGAAGAAATGGAACACCTCAAACTTAAACTTGCTCAAGAGTTTGAAATCAAAGATTTGGGGAAGTTTAAACTTTTTTTGGGCATAGAAGTAGCTCGTTTGAAAGAGGGAATTTTTCTATCCCAACGCAAGCATATTTTGGATCTTCTAGAAGAAACTGGAATGATGGGGTGCAAACTAATTGATACACCTATAGAATAGAATCATTGACTAAGCGAGGCCAAAGATGATGTAGACTAGTGGTATTAAAGACTAGTGGGAAGACTTAATTTATTTATCACATACCAAGCTTGACATAGCATATGCAGTAAGTGTAATTAGTTTGTTCTTGCGTGACCCTAAAAATGTCGATCTTCAAGCAGTGTATAAGGTATCGAGGTACCTTAAAACTACCCCTGGCAGAGAGATTATGTTTAAGAAAAATGGCAATAAAATAGTTGAAGCTTATATCGATAGAAGGTCAACCATTGGGTACTACACTATGTTTTTGGGCAATCTTATCACTTGGAGAAGTAAGAAGCAACAAGTGCTAAGGCAGAGTTTAGAGCTATGGCTCCCGATATGTGTGAGCTCTTGTGGACTCGTATCATCCTGAATGATTTGAAAGTTAGGTGGCAAGGTCCTATGAAGCGCTAATGTGATAATAAGTCAGCTATTAGTATTGCTCACATCCCGGTACAACATGACAACTAATCACATTGAGATTGATAGGCACTTGGAAAGTGGGCTTATTTGTACCCCATATGTTCACACAGCCAAAAAGAAGGCAGATGTATTGACTAAGGGGCTAGCAAATGCACAATTTTAAGATGTTATAAGCAAGTTGAGAATGCAAGACATTTATGCGCCTACCAACTTGAGGGGGAGTGATGAAAATCAGAACAGTGATTTAGGAGAAATTATTCCTAATCATAAAATAGGAAACTAGAGGATATCATGGATATTTACTTTTTGTGCAAAATAAGAAAAATGATGACCTCTTACTTCGGTTCATATGGAGACTAACTTTCTATGGTTTGCCAACAGATTTTGGTATGATGGGTGAATTTAAGCAAGAACTCCGTGATGGGTTTATTTCAGCTTGTCTCCATCTTGTAAACCGTGACTTTGATGCACTGGCTAATGACTTTGTTACTCTTGGGTACTTAATACTATCTTTCTTCTGGTGCTATATCTGAAGAAGCTGTTTATAAGGCTAAACTAGTATAAAACTGCAGGCTTCTTCCACCAACGGCAAATAAAGAGGCTGTTACAAAAGCTTTAACAGGTTTCTTCTGTTTCATCAATTTAGAGTTCAAAATTTTACTTTTTCAGGTCGTCTTAATAGCTATTTTTATTTGTGGAGAGGTGCATTTACTGGCCATGATTTTACCTGTAATTTCAATCGGCAGGTGTCTTCCAAAATGCTGTTGCCAAGGGAGTTCGGAATATAAGCTTTGGAGACCTCCTGGGAAATTTGGGGACTACCATGTATAGTGTTCTGTCTGTCCTTTTGAATTTAGCTGCAAGAGATGCATTAGTTATTGTTCGAACTCTTAGTTTTCCCCATTAGATATATATGCTCGTTGTGTAGAAAACACTGGTTATAATGCTTTGCAAGAAAAAAATCATGTCAGTTTTATGTCTTAACTTCTTTTCAATTGTTACTATGCATATAACTTTAACATATTGTCTCTTAGGAAAATGATGGCAAATTCATATTAGAGAGGTCATATTCATGAAATTTAGAAAGTCTACAGATAATCCCAGACCACAGTCCTAAGAAGGCTAATCATTCTAAAGCATAATTCTGAATCGTACTCCTTTTGATACACAAGATCTTAATCGTGAGTGGTGTAGATTTCATTACAAATCTTTGATTTCATGCATAAACTGAGATAGCTATACTTGAAACATATGATAGAAATTATTGGTTATGGAAAATTACAATATCAAATAACTGTAGCTTGTCTAATTGAGGTAATGTTTAATGGTCTATATCATTTCCAGGTACGAGTTCAAATTTCAGATACCTTCATATTTTTCTCTTGTCATCAGAAGGTAGTCATTCTTTCCTTTAGGGACTAACTGATGTCTTACCATTTCTTTTTCATGTTTATTTCCTGTAAGAAGTTGGTTATATTCTTGTGGCCTTCAATTATAACATCCACATTTCATTTTCCTTTTCCTTTTCCATTTTCCATCTCTTAGTCTTGCAGTGTTGGAAGGAATTGCTCTCAGTTTTGATCCTAACTACAAAGTTTTGGGCAGTACATATCCCTGGATTGCTAGGAAAGTATTGACTGACAACTCAGAACAACTGAGATCTTCTTTGCAAGATCTTCTTTATGAGGTGATATGAAGTTAGTGTTGTGATCGCAGGGTTCTTGTTTGAGTCACACTCTAGCCTTTTTTTTGCTTCTTGATGCTTTATTTTCTCTTTCAAAAGCATATTCACCTAAAGCATATCCTTTCCAGGAAGGTGTTTTCCAAATTGATCGTCTAGAGTCTCTACTTTCTGAGGTGAGATCCTTAACTATGCCATCTCCCTCTATCTCTTTTCTGTGCATTGCACACAACGAAAAGAACATTATTTTTTGGCTACTTCTGATAATGATTTATACTTTTGAAAACATTCCTTTTATATTATATCAGCTGTTGCTTTTGGCCCTATGTGTTTCATGTGAATTGATCCGTTTTTGTTTCTTTGACTATAGTAGGAGACTCAGGCATTCCCATCAAATGCCCAAAGATCTCTTTTATCTCATACTGTCTTTTGATGTTTCTTCTTCCTCAACTGAGCTAATTTAAAGGTGTTTTCTTTTTCAGTCCCTTCGTGCACAGATGAAGAGGTCCTTGGTGAAAAGAAATACAGAAGAAACAGAATCGAAGGTTGTTATCAAACAGATTCTCTCCTTCACCCTGGCAGAGAAGGTTTTGATATTACTCTTTATCCTCAGTGCTTATTTTTAACCCCAAAACATGAGGGCAGTAGCCTTCATTTTAGTTACTAATCTTTCATACCAAAAAATAATTACAGGGTGACTTTGTAAGGGAAATACTTCTTCAAGAAGTTTCTAAGGTATGAAATTTGGTTCCCAATCACGTGTTTTTGTGTTTTTATGTTTTATTTCATTACCGATTAAAAATATGATGCTTGTGAACAAGAAAATTCATCATCTTCCCATGTTTGTGAATTGAAGTATCTGGATGCATAATTTATTCTTGTAAAGATTCTTCAATATCTTCTAGGGTTTATATTTTTTCTTAAAGATTGTTCCTCTCTCAAGGAGTAATAAAATGTATTTTGCCACTACAGATTCTATCTGTTATTCATAGAGTTTTAGCTAGTGTCTAAATTAGCTCGAACTATATGTAGATTGTGCTGAGAATGAATTTTAATTACTCTTTTATTTTAGGCTGATAGTATAAATTGGAGTGTTCTATTTCAATCTAATGAAGTTGTAATTCAAATGATTATTTCTTTTTTCTATCATTAATTATTGAAAGAAATTAGTTAAAAAAGAGTTCCTAGTCAGTTAATTGTCAAATACACTAAGTTATTTTGTGTGTTATTGTTAGGAAAAAAAAAGTGGCAAAAGTGTAGTGAAATGGGTACGTCTGTTAGTTTATACAATTACTTAAGACCTTAGTTTTGATCAGTTGTATTGAACACACTGGTAGCTAGAAGTTGTTATCAATTAAGAATCATGGTTAATTGCAAAATATAACAAAACAATAAAAAAATTATTAACATAATCATCTGATTAGAATTCTTGTGCTAAATAAGTAACTGTGGGGAGCTTAGTTTATTTTACATTTAATAAAATGTTCTCAATTAGTGATTTTGACCAAGTGAGTTGTACACTCAATTTAATGATACTTCAATGGCCCCCAGTAATATTTTGGTACAAAAAAGAGTGCTCTAGTAATATTTACAAAATGACCATTTTTTCTTTCAAGCAGATCATTTTTTGTGATTTATACATGCAAGATAGTTTACGAATGATGTCTTTCTTTTTTAAATAGGACAATAAATTTTGATTAAAACAATTTATTGTATTTGTCATATCTAAATCTCTTAATTTTGGTACCAAACTGATTTTGTATCATAAATGAAAAGCAGTAGGAGCATTAATCACTTCTTCATTTTAATGCTATGATGTTTGCATATGTTCATTTACATAAAGTAGTAAACATCATCTGTAAAGTTACAAAAGATGATTATCCCCAGTAAAAATGATAAGATGAAATAACATCACTATATGGTAAACGTGACAACTAAATTCTTGTTGATAATACATAACTGAAAAGTAAATTATTGTTGCTAACACATAATTCATTTGGAGTCTAAGTAGTATGGTCAATCATTTTCTCTTCCAAGTCCAATCCTTTTCACAGGACCTTACTCTTGAAATTTTTAATAAGGGTAAAAAAAATGGCTTAACAATTATAGTGGTCAAGTTTTGTACGGACATAACTTTAGTGGATAATGGACATTTTGTAATAGAATGAAGGTTGCAGTTGTATGTCTTCTAAGTTTACTATAATGGTAACTGATCTATCATCAATGGGGTATTGGTTCTAAAGTGATTGGATGAACGAGTCATATGATTTGTAGCATCAGAATCTCTAGCTTACATATTGTAGAAGGGGTTTTTTGAGACATCAAATACAATTTAAAAGGAATGATCCCAAAAAGGGTCAATGAACACATTAGAAACCTTATCTAAAGGGGCTAATAAACATTCGTTTGATAGATTATCCAGCTTGATGAAGTCTTCATTGTTGGAACTTTATAATTCTTGCTAATTTTTTTTTCTACTGCTTTGTGTTACATAGGCCAAATTCAAAGTCTTCTATTGGTTTCCTTACTACTCCATTTTCAGCTTGATAGTTTGTCTTGCAATTTTTTCAACTTTCTTTGGTGTTTCTCAATTTCTTACAAAATATCAGCTATTTCATTTAGCAATGGGACTTTTTCCTTTCACAAAATATGTTCCTTTATTTGATCAATCAAGGTTAAAACTTGTGAAAAAAGTCATGCATCTTGTCCTTTTCAATAAATTCGTTTATTTTGACAGGACAATTATTGCACAATAACTAAACTGACTCAGTAGCAAATTTATGTCGATTACAATTTACCTCCTTGCCATATTCTAGCTTTAACCTTTATTTCATACACTTAAGCAACATTTTTGACTTTAGAGAAGGTTGCCGAACAGCTTCTCAATTCCCCTACACCCTTCTGACTTAAGGGTTTGAAGTTCACTGTTGAGTTAAGACTTCTTCTGACATAAAGGGTTGAATTTTGGGTATAGTTGATTTATGTGATTTTCTACATTTCCTTTAGTTAGGGTCTAAATCTAACAATAAAGGTTGTAAGTAAGGTGGCAATCAAGAAGATAATGGAAAATTGAAATACTATAGCACACTCAGCATTTAGGAATCAAGATTGGAACAGAAGTTATACCACAGAAAAATTATTTTAAGTACCTTGAATCTATCACCCAAAGTAATGATGAGATAGAGGACAACATAGTACACCATATCAAATTAGGGTGAAAATGAGGGATGCCTTAAGAATTTTATGTGACAAAAAGATATCATTCAATCTAAATGGTAAACCTACCGTTTAACAATTAGGCGATTATGCTTTCTGGGACGGATTATTGGTCCATCAAATAGCTGTATGGTCAAAACTTAATGGTGATGGATATAAGAACTTTTCGTTAGATGTGTAACCTTACAAGAAAAGATAGTCAAAAATATAGTGATAAGAGACAAGTTGAGGGTGGTTAACATTGATAGTAAATTAAGAAAGACAAGGTTTAGGTAGTTCGAATATGTTAAGAGGAGACATTTTGACGTCTCAGTAAGAAGATGCGAGAAGATTGTACTTAAGAAATTTAATAGAAGAAGAGAAAGACTTAAGAAAAATTGAGAAAAGGTAATTAAGAACAATTTGGCCCTACCAGAGCTTATTGAGGACTTAGCCTTCAATTGAAAACTTAGGCGAACTAAAATTCGGGTAGATAATCATATGTAGAGAAGTCCTTATCTTGTCATAGGCCTTTCAAACTTTTTCTTTCAATCTTTTGTGACTTTTATTAGTATTAATACTTTTTTATCGCACTAGCTTATTTAGTTATTTTATTTCTTTATTTCATATTGTTTTCCTCTTTCAATTGTTTTTTTTGTTTTATTTACTTATTTGCTTTTTTCGTTTGTTTGTTTGTTTACTTATTTTTATTTTTATCTTTATTTATTATTATTAATTTTTTAATTATTTTCAAAAAAAAATTCAATGGTCTTTTAATAGGTCTACTAGAAACAACTTCTCAACTATTTAGGGATAAGGCTGTATACTTCTAGACCTTTTTAGACTCTAAGTCTCGGTGAAATTCTTACTGGATTATTGTTGTTGTTGTACTTAGGTTGAACCATGATATAGCAATGAAGGATACAAAGTAATTAACAAGTAAAATTCCAAAAGCAAAAGCTGCAAGATAAAAGATGGCTAATGCTAGAAATTAGTAGGACTCTAATACCATAAGGAAAATTAGGAGAAAAATGTTGTATTATTATGATGATTTATAAGCATATTTGTATAGTATACACGTTGAAAAATTCTAGTGAGCTTTCTTAAAATTATCTCCTAAATTACCTCCGAAATAAGTTATCTCAAGAATCCCACTAATTTGTGAATGTTTAGGTTTTACGTTAATTTAGGAATAGACAGCTCATAACAGATTGTAGTTCCCTTTTCTTTCACAGTGATATAATCAACTTAAAGAAACAGTACCCAAGCTTTTATTTGGATGTCTATATTAGTGCTATTATTTGTCAATATATTACATTTAACAATGTAATAACAGTCACGTCCTATGTAATGTCCATTACTTTAGACTTAGTATCCATTGCAATCTACCAAACTTAACAAAAATGTATGCATACATTCCAATAGGATGTTATTAAAATGCACTTAATCGATAGATTTTAATGAGTTGTAGGGAAATCAGAGAACTGAACTTCTCGTAAGAAAAGTTGGAGTGGGGATACTTAACATATCATTCCATTTTCTGTGCATATACCATGCTTGTTTGTGCTTCAGGAAATTGCATATTTCAACAGACGGAAGATCGTGCTAGGTTTCCATATGCCTAATGGTTAAACTCACTTTCTTTTAGATTTTTCTAACATGAAATAATCTGCATAATGGATTCTAAGGTATGTCAGGTAGCTGATAACAACTCCTCAACTACTCTTCCACTAGGCTAAAACTAGGATAAGTAGTGATGCTTATAAGAGCTCATGGTTACCTTGTGAATCCTATAATTTTTATCATATTGAATCAATCATTGACAGTTCCATCTTGGATAAGAATCAATGATGGGTGCAAACAAACTGTCATTCATATTCTTTAATTATTCAGCTGATTTCCTCTATAGACTATAGTGTCTCAAGTTGCCTTGTTCATATGCAGGGCTTGGATGCACTTGGGCTTGCAACTCTACATTCCTTTGCTTCCACAGCTACTGCAACTGTACCATTTATGCCCAATTTTTCTTTTGCTTCAATGACTGATGAGGATATGATGAACTTGAGAACCTTGCGCCGCCTTATGTTACTTTTATCAAGATCCCAAAAATACTCTAGCCCCACCATGGTACTTTTTTATACAGTTGTTAATAATACAATCAGGTTTATTGTTGCCTCATTAACCAAACGATGACAGATATGCCCAAATTGTTCTGGGAGAAGTTGTAATTTTGAGGGCCTCAAAATATTCACCATTTTCTTTTTCAGCCTTCGAAGGCAGACTTATAGATGCTAACTTTATGTTTGTTATAATATTGCCGTCTTTAAATACTAGATATAGTGTTATGCAGTACTTCTACCAGTGATGTGAATGAATTATGAGAGAGGATACAATGGTTAATGATATAACATACCCGCTTTAGCTTATTACCTACTTACTATATTGCAATAACTGGTATATGGATTAATATCTTACAGGAAGAAAAAGGAGTTATCAAAAACAAGAATCGTAACACATACTCTGAGGAAGCTTCTCTTCTTGTTTATGAAGTTCCATCAGTTCAAGAAATTCTGCCTGTCCTTTCTGCTATTCCCGAGGTCAGCTTTAAGTTTTCAGTTTCACATGGAATCTTTTATAATACTTTCAATTGGATTAGTACTTCCTAACTAACATTTTCTGTCCTGTTTGGAGTTGTTGGTTCTAATCAAGCCTAACTCTTCTGAAATTGCATGGTCTCAAGAATTCTTAGATTAGAATACTAGAAACTCCTATCCAACTCTTTGCAGATGACATGGTTTTGAGCTTGTTTACTTGTTCGATTAATATAATATCAACACAATTACCTTTAGGATCTATCAACATGGTGACTGCTTGTTTTAGGTGAAAATGAAATACGCACTGTATCATTTACACCATATGTTAGTTGTTATTTCAGATTCTGTTAGTAGGGAAGACACGTGTTTACTGATCCGGGTAGAGAGGATGATTCAGTTATCACTTGAGAGTATAAGGCAAGGCTGCAAGAGTGGAGAGGGTATGAGAAAATTTGGGTTGTAATCATTGACTTACCCTATAGGGAAGTACCTATTTGATCAATTCCATTCCTCATTCTTACTTACCAAACACTGCACCTAGATAAAACCTTCAACAACAGAGATCAGTTAGGAAATTGGATTGTATTTTTGGAGAAAAAAATAGATCTCTTTCTTTCTTCTCTCTTTTCAGTTTGGCATGAGATAGATATTGTGTTCTTTCTTGCCGTTTCATTTGGGTGATTCAGTATTAAGATAGATATTATGTGTTCTTTCTTGCTGTTTTTGTTTGGTGATTCAGTATTAAGAAATAGCAATATTTTCAGACATGGCCTCATTTGGAACAGAGTTGTGCTTAAATCAAGGCCTTATAAAATTGTGATGGTCCATCTATCTAGGTCACAGTTGAAACTCTCTTAGTCTGCAAGTTGAAACTTAATCCACACGCAAGATAAAAGGTGTACTGGTCTAAAGTGCAAGTCTTGATGAACTTTTTCTTGAACGCTCCATGTTCCCCATTTCTTTTGATGGTAATAATTGTTAAGGAATACGCAGCGATATAATTAAATCAGTGGTTTTTGTTAAACTAGGTCCCTGAATCATGCTAGTTAATCCACCATAATCAGCATAGTTTACTATTTAGTCCATGTCTTAATTTTATGTTGAAAATACTTTGCAGCTCCCACCAGAAACGCAGCAGCAGTTGCTTACCTTGCCAGCTAATCTGATCGGAAGATTGATTTCCCGTGCCGCTGCCAGGACCATCAGGAGGATTTTCCTCTGATATCAGACAGGTTATTAGGGGACATTCTTGTTTCTGTATATATTTTTCTTGCTTATCAATTGTTCACAAAATTAATCAGATAAGCCATTTTGTGATGAGAAGGGAGTATCACGGTGACAAACTCTTCAATCATGCTTCGCTGCCCTCATATTTTTAGCTACTGGGCATATTTTTAGAAAAATGGACAATAAAGATTATATTTTCTTGAAGCAAAAAGATGTTTACTCGGTGCTTTTGTGTTATTTTAAAAATAAGAATCCTTTTTAAGTTCATTTTGGCAGTTGAGAATCACGTCGAGGACAACAATGTTTAGTATTACTTCCATTAATCTCCCAAGAGTGAGTTTGATCCAAGAGACTTACAATCAAGGAATTCATCAACCAAATGAATATATTAGAAAGGATATCCACAGAAAGTCACAAGTCTTTATGGTTATTCATTACCACTGCTGGACAAAGACAATCAGGAACTAAATGAAGCCACGCAAAATAAATTTTTGCCGGGTAAATTGTTTAGCGAATAAATTTGATCACTAGGCTTTGGTCCAGTGGTAACAAGGTACCTCTTTATCCGTTTATCATGGTTTTGAGTTGGGATTAGATACAATTCTACGCTTGAGGATGCGTCAAAATGTTGTTTAAAACAATCCAGATCACAGAATCAAAGATCAACCAAGGCAATAGATGTAACCATACAAGTTGAGTCATGATCCACTGGGCAAGCAAAGTAGAGGAACTATTCGGAGACGGATCAAAATTTTATTGCTCTTACCCTTAATTTTATGACAAATGCTAAACCCTAGTTAACAAATAATATTTGGTAGGTATAAAGACCACGAATTTCTTTCAGAAGTGGACCTTATGTAACAATCATTGTACAGGACAATCATTGTACAGGTATCGCAGAGACGAACGAGTAGCAAGCATTCCTCTTCCAACCACAGAGGATAACCTGCAGTGATGAATAATAAACGAATGCAAGACTATGCATTGTTATGTCCCACTACGACGGCCATATCTGCCCTCCTCGTAGTGCCTCTTGGAGCTGAATCACTTGTTGTTGATGTTCAGGTGGCAATGAACTCAACTGCTCTGGTGTAAGGTTTAGAACTTGCTGCAGTAAGCCAGGATCTAAATCTGCCATCGGCTGCAAAGAACGGATCATATTATCAGCATCTCAAATATGATATAATCACATAATATGGAGAAGAAAATGGCATAAGCTTCATTGGTAAGAAGAAAATGGCATAAGCATTATTGGTACAGTGTCCACGCAGCCATTATATAAAGAGGCCAACCACAACAAACTAAATCAATTTTGTCAATCGCTATCAAGTCCTCAATGACACGGAACCTAGAAAGATCAATTTTAAACCTAGACAAAGATGTGGTACTTAAAAGTCAATTGAATCCCTAATTTACTTATTTATCCAATCGAGTCTCCAAATTGTGTTCAATATATGATCAAGCCCTCAACTGAGTGTTCTAAAGTCAAAAAAAGTTTGCAACTGTAATAAGAGTCTCAGATAAATGAAGTTCCCAAATGACCAAAACTATTTTGAGATACTCTTTTACCAATTCAAATTCCTAGTCATAGAACTATGCGACCTAAAAGTACTTTGAACAGAAGTCAAGTTCAGAGCTCTCAGTCAAACGAGAATGCACAGAAGAATTTTGGATGCAAGCAAAGCTCATAAAGAATACAACGATCAAACATAGTGTCTTAGCTCTTTTTGTAATTTTTTTTAAGCACAATACCTGATCACTTTGTTTATCAGAATATTTCAACTCTTCTGACTTAGCAATTGAATTTGTAGGCAATGGACCATCTGTAGAAGCTTGAGATGGTCCAGGTCGAGGGGTAACTCCTGAAGCACCCATAGAGACAGATATGCTTTTACTATCTTCCAATTTCAGCAGTTTTGAAGGCTGACTACTAGGCTCTCTAGAGTCGTAAATTGAGCTTGTTTGCAAGTTCATAGATGTACTATCATGTACTTGAGCAGGTCTACCAACATCCTTGCTGACAGGACCTGAAATGCCCGACGATATCAAGGGACCAGGCTGTTATTCTAAAGTAAGTTAGACCCACCATAAGTATATTTTGTGAATGGCAGCTGTAAATAAATACAAACGTACAGCCAGGCAAATGCAAGAGCACACAGATTCCAAGGCCAAAATTGTATATATTTATCTGTGTTAAACCATTTTTTGTTGAATAAGTGCGTGGGCAGCCCAGCGTGCTTGAGTGCATAGATAGCACTTCATGCATGCAAATATAAGGAAACCAACAAATGTATATCATCCCACTACGAGATATTCTTATTTCATTTACGAGAATTTTGTTCAATGGGTAATTATCAGCTGATTTGAACAAGCATCCTTTTGGATATTCAAATAAAATAAAGGGCAGCAATCAGAACATTAACCTACATACCCCATCCTCTATCTTCTATTCCACCAAACTAAGTTATCCAAAGATGGGTCGGATGTATGCAAAAACTATTCTTTGCAGAAAAGATGATAAAATCCCCTAACGAAATTGAGGAAAGTTAAAAAGAAAATTAACAAGGAACAAGGATTTGATCACTTTGAGGAGATCAATCTCCAAATAGACCAAAGATTTTAAATTCGATTTGATTGCTTGAGAAAAATAGCCAGGCATTACATAAAAGAGTTCTGAGACACTTGAACTAAAGAGAAATAAAAAAACAAAAGGAAATAATATCAACATTATTCTTTTCTTAAGCAAATATTCTCCTACTATGATTATGCTAATTAGCAATTCAAGATCCCCAACATTAACGAATTCAAATCCTTAGTATTCAGGGATCATATTAGCCCCTGCAGCTTCAAAACAGCCTTGACCTCAAGGCTGACCAATAATAAAATTTAAAAGTTCTCTGCCAATGCCTCATAAGGTTTCCAAATAACATATTCAACCAACAAGTTGGACAAGCATTTCAATGATAGGATGTTCATGATGCATCATTTCACGCCAATCTAATATCGCTTGAGACTTGACTCTTACTTCACCAATGGAGGAAATATAGTAACATTCTCATCCAGTTTTGTTATAAGAAATATGGAAAATCAGATGCATCTTAGAGCTTGCTGGCAAATCCAAGCAAAAAGAAACTGAACCAATAACTGGACAAGTACAACCATTCTGCCCCAAGATACCACACCACCGACTCCTTTGACCTGTAACTAGTAAAGCACTGACGGTAGTATTCTATGCACCTACTAAACACTTCAGTTTGTCCATCAGTTTGCAGGTGATACGCAGTGCTTATAGTCAATTAGATAACTTAAGCGAAAAAGCTCCCTCTAAAAATTGCTAGTGAAAACTTTATCCCAATCATTGACAATAGAATGCGAAACTCCATCCAATTTCACTATGAGCAACAATTGCAACAGTATAAGGACATCGTATACCATAAAATTCAACATATTTTGTAAGGTAATGCACAACCACAAACATGGTGGTTTTATCTTGTGATGGTGGAAGACCATCAATAAAATCTGGATATGTTAGTCCAAGCCTCATTGGGAATGGAAGAGGTTGAAGTAAACCATGTACAGCAAATCATTTCACCCTTCTGGCTCTGGAAAACATCAAATTCAGCCACAATTTTTTCATAGCAATCCCCATTTCCTCCTAGTAGCAAAATTGGTAGGTTAGCTTTAATGTGCGAAGAAACCCAGAATGACCTACAGATGGTGATAAGTGGAACTCCCGCAAAATAATGCTTTGCCAAGAAGAAGAATCTGAGGTCAAGACAATTCTTCCCTTGTAGCACAAGTCTATGGAGTTCCAGCTATGATAATACTAAACAACTCATCTACATTAGGAATAGGATTTTTCCTTTCTATTATGTTATTTAGTGCCCGGTAATCAATAAACACCCGCGAGATCCATCCTTTTGACCGAGTCATAACAAAGGATAAGAGTGGGCTAACAGTATATTTTATGATTCCTGTTTCAAGCATCTCCTTATCAATTTTCTCAATCTCCATCTTTTGGAAATGTAGGCAACCAAAACGACAGGCATTAGCTGGTGTGCTCCCCAGTAAAAGAGGTATTTGATTATCATGTGATCGAAGAGCAGGAAGAATAGAAAAGATATCTGCAAATTCAAGTAATGACTGAAGTATTTATCTTTTTCAGATTTAAACGGTTCGCAGCTATACTATAAATCTATGGCATACTTCCAAAGAACCTTCCCCACTCTATAGCTAGTAACAGTTACCAGGCTTAACTTTAGAAGCACATGCATTCCTTAAAGAATGAATTTCATAGTCAATTTGAAAATTTCCAACAAAAATCTCCTTCAGGAATAGCCATTCAATTCCTAAAACTACTACATAATCTTCCAGTGGTAGCAAGAATAGTTCATAAATATTCCTTTACCTGCATAACCAACTTCACCTTAAAACACTTATTATCACATGTTCACCCATCTGTTGCCTTTACTTCAAACTTGTTACATTGTTCAAGTCGATAAAACAGTCGTTCAGCAACCTTTTTGCTATTAATAAAGTTAGTGATTGATTCAATAATCTCATCATTATCCATACCTTCTTGAGCAGAACCAATTGACTCGACCTCTAATTCATCTCTACTTGTTCAACATCAAAAAATTTTCTTGCTTGCGACGACGTCCTTACATTTTTCATCACAATTCCAGCACAAGCCCTTTGATGATTGTTCTTTGAGCCCATCTTGTGTTAGTCATATAGTATTTTGAATAGGAATAATTGGGGCAGCAGACATATTGGTGACTAATTTACTAGCACTCTTACTGGCTCTACAATTTTCTGCATTAATTTTCTCTTCATGGAACCTATTGCAGCAATCATGATGTTAGGAGGATGTACCTTAATTTCACAATGAATATCTACATTAAGACCTTCAATGAATGTCCTTATCAACCGCCTTCCACACCAATCTTTATCCCCATTTGACAATCACTCAAATCAATTCTAATATTCCAACTAGTAGAGGTTTGTCGAATACTAACAAGCTTCCCATCAACATTCTCATATTTGGATGTCCCAAAACAAACAAGAGTCATTTCTTAAATGTTCCCAAGAGGGAATTCCATGACAAGTTTCATACCACCATACCATTAAAGGCATCTCCATCTAATTAGATTGAAGCAATTTCCACCTTACAATCTTCTAGAGATTTATCAAAGAAAAAATAACTTCTCTCCTCTATAAATCTAACTAGTTGGATCTCCATATTACCATCTCGGAAACTCCACCTTCATGTGAGGGTAGCCATTAAACACATTCCTAATGCCTTCAGCTTATAACTTCATATTGCTTCAGTTGTTTACCAGCAAAAGTAGAGATTCCCTCCTATTGAATTTTGTTAAAGCTTTCATGTAAGCTCTTCATAAATTCTACTAGGGTGTTAATCTCTGCTTAAATTGTTCAAGTTGACGAACTCATGAAAGTTTTGGTATGCATTGCTTAAGACTGTAGATCTGTAATTCCTAAGTTTTGTTTTCTATTTCAGGTCAAGGGCATACATTTTTTTTTTTTTTTTTTGGGCAGTGGTGGTGGTGGTGATAAGAAATAGAGGAAGAGAATTTCTAGGATTAAGGTTCTGATACTAAATGATCGAACTCTATAATGAGTTTTGATAATAAATGATAAAAACTCTAGGTTTTATCTAATGAGTTTTCTTTAATTGCTAGAAAGAAAAGCCAAAGGCATTAACATACATATAAAATCCTTAATCCATAGTCAACTGGACTAGGAATTCTAACCGCAAATAAACAAACAAAAGAAGATAATATCAATCTCTTATAATTAGGGGTAACAGATATTCTTATTTAAATAAAATAATAAATGATTATGCATTTTAGAAATTCAAAAACACGTATATTAAAAAATCAAATCCCTAATATTAAGGAATCCCATTAAGAGAGCAAAAAATGACAATGATATCCTCTAACCAGAGCCTTCTTTCTCTATTCTACCGTGATAACAAGGATTAGAAAGGTTTGATACCTGAAGCAAAGAATCTGCTGTTGAAGGACGAGAAATAAGAGATGATTGAACACCAATACTTGGAAGAGCCATTTGAGAACTATGCCCGAAAGTTCCAATCTGTCCTGGTAATGGGCGTTGCACCTGTTGATTCAAAGATGAGGAAGTTGCCACAGGAGCTTGTGCTCTCATAGAGGAGTGAAACTGTGGTACTCCAGATTGCCCTGGCAGTACAGGTTGTTGATGAACATGGTTATTAGAGTGTTGTTGAATCTGAGCTCGAGGCTGCAAAGAAGGCCGATGTGGTGCAGAAAAATGGTTGTGAACCACGGAATTTTGAGCCGCAACAGAGAATTGACCATCCTGCATTCTAGGTACCAAGGCTGGTTGTGGCAACCTCTGTGTAAGAGGCACTACACCAGGAAGAGACTGAACAGCTGGTTGCTGAGCCTGTTGGAATGAAGACACTGCAGTTTGAACTAGAGGCTGCTTATTGTTTGCCATTTGCAACTGCACAATAAAAAATCTTCATATAACTGACCTTTTCACCAATACTAAACAAAATCAAGCAATATTTTAAAGATATGTTGGTAACTAACCACTTGTGGAGTGACCAATCCCAACATAATTTGAGCCTGAAAAAAAAAATGTCACAAGAAGACAGATCAGAACAAAAGGCATATAAGTCTCTTCTTTTCTTTTTTTGTTCTGAAAGAACTGCAATGAAGAAGAAAAAAGGTAATTGTATACACAACTAAATGCAGTAGGAAGCGCAAAATTGCCAGAGGATTAAACTCTTGTAGAGCAATGTTAACTCATTCATAGCCAAACAGAAAGATGTCTCAAATAGCAATTATTGCTGCATGCCAAAATAAACAGTGTTAAGTGGCAATACAAATCACTGAACCCTTATATGGACAAATTTTCATGAATACCTGAAAAAGAGCTTTTGATAACTGAGGCCTTGCAACCAATAGTTGACGTGCTGCCTCTCGGTTTTGCGACGTCAATACCTTTGTTTGAACAGAAAACCAGATATTACCATCAAAGACATCCTTGTGAAACAATGAGGTTTATTATAGAACATACCTTCATCTCAGAAATCATTTCATTCAATTGGTTCCTGGACATTTTGGCCAAATGAAGAGTTAAAGGATCACTGGCAAGTGCTGGCTGCTTCTGTAAGCCATTTTGATTTGACTGCACAGAGGTTTGGGCACCGCCTAAAGCTCCAGCCATGACTGTCGCAGCAGTTATAGCAATATGTAGACCAATCGGTTGATCATGACCAGATTCTGAAAAGCCTGACAGGCCCCCCACTTGTTTCTTAGAGTCTGAAACGTAAAAACAAGAATCTTTCATATTCATGTTTGTGGAACAATAACTTGAAAATAAAGGTGACAAAACGACGACAACCAACCAATACCTGCAGCCAATCCAGGTCCTGCTCGACCCTGCAAATAAATAAGGCAATCCTTAGCATCAATTTTGAAAGGTGGCCCTTCATGCAATTAGAATTCAAAGTTTCAAACTGATTAAAAACAACAGAAAAGCAGAAATCGAGACATTGAAGAATTTGGCTGAGCTTGGTGATTCAAGTGCCAAATATGGAATGAGGTGAAAATGCCTTTTTTTTTATCAATTAATAATCACGTTAGGCTTTTGATCAAATTTTTTCTCAGCCATCATTTAGGATGAACAAGCAAAAACTGGTAATAAGGATCTTTCAATGGATTTCCCATTACTTTGTTTGGTATTAAAAAGTATATGCGTACTAAAAAGTACATTCATATTTAGGTTGTGATATCGCTTTTGAAATCATTGGATCACTTTTCATGTCACATTGTAGTGTATCCTCGCAAGTCTGTCCTTGTATTCAGTCAATAGTCTTGAAAATTAGCTTCTCCAAAAGAAGTTACATCACTCTGAGGCCCAAAGCAGACATTTGAAAATGAAATTTCCCGGTGAAATTTCATTTCCTTCAACAATTAATAAAAGGGTACGGACGAATCATTTACCACTTTTCTCACTCACAATTTAAAATCACTTATATAACAGCATAATATTTGCTACATATGGCAAATCATGCAACTTTTTAAGTCAAAACTTAGCAGAATTCTAGAATGTCTGATCACTCTTTATTCTAATCATCCTAACCCTAGCCCTCCCCTTTGTCCCTTTTACCATCTTTTTACATATCTAACATATCTCAAAGAGACTCCTCCAGGAGCCAGTTGCACCTTTCATATGGATCATTAGCTCTCTGTTTGATCAATTAACTGTAGATCTGAGCAATGCATTCATCTCAAAAAGTTCTATTATCTCTTCTAACAGCACTCTATTGTAGCACAATTGATAAGTATTGTCAACGAGGCTTTCAGTCATTAAATAGGAATGAATTTTCCAACCAACTAGAAAGCCTAGTTGAACCAAACAAGAAAAGTCCCACGGGGAAAAGTAAGTCGTTCATCAGTTCATTATTAATGCAAAAATCCATAGAAAATGGCATATATCCATATAAAAGGTAAAAGAAGGGCAGCCAGTCAACACAGTATATTCTGGCAAGCTAGCATAATTGTTACGTGTGATGGTTAAAGAATTCCCTGGTAAGACTGCTTGCTATAATTTCTTTAATTATACTCCATACTTTGATATCTATCAAACTACAACACAATATTGATTGGATATTGACATCAGTCCAATCACAAACCAGCTATTGCAATAGATTAACGTCAGAAAGGAAAATAAAGGAAAGGAATTGTAGAACTGTGTAGGAACTAAAATTCTAACTGCACCTGTTCCCGGTTTCTATCTGCATTTTTGTCATTTTCGGCAAAATCAACTCGCAATTGTCTTCCATTGATCACATAACCCTGGAGGTTACGGCGAGCACTTAATGCTGTCTCTTCATCCTTATACTCACAGAATCCGTAACCTTTTGGTTTGCCAGTTTCTCTGTCAATGACTAACCTGAAGAAGAAGAATACAATTACATCTTAAATGACTGCATTATTTTAGTATGAGAATTAGAAATACATAGAAGATATTTTAACTGCATCATGCCATAAAGTAATCCGATAAAGTGTAACAGGATGCACAAATATTGAACACCAAAACAAGTTCTTACACAGAATTAGATCTTCTAACAAGCGGAAAAGACTTCAGAAGACCAAAAATAATGGTCTTTTACTTCAGAAGACCAAAAGGAGGGTCTTTTAATTGACAAATAGAATTTCAGGCTATAAATTATTCCCCGGTCCCCCTTTGCTTTCTCAACTACCACAATTTATTTTTTAATCCAACAATGACTAACGCCAGCACTCTAACAAGAACTTTCTCTAACCTCTGACAGCAATTTTGTTCACCTTTAGTTTTCATTCAAGTAAACATTTATACTCACACATGATGCAACACCTTCACCATTTTAGCAGTATCAAATGTTTATCCTTTCTTCCATAATCATTATAATAGTAGGGCTTCAATTATGTTAGCAAACAACTCAATTTAAGTCTCAAAGTTTATTCAAAAGTTTAATTAGAACCTCAAATTTTAATTTTGGTCATTAAGACCTTTAAATTTATTTTTTATCAAAATTTTCCAAAGTTAACTTATCAACAGAGTTCAAGAAAGATGTAGACATGAATAGTGACATGTACTCTTAAAGATATAGTAATTGTAAATTATCTTCAACAACTCTATGATAAAACTTAAAATTGAAATTTTAACTGGTCAATAATAACGATACAAGATACCTTTCGAGTAAAGTTTGATGACTAATTTAAGTAATATTCCCAAAGAAATAAGGCAACTTCTAGGGGCCACAAAGAATTAGTTAATCATTTTCCAATTCAAACATACGAATCTTCCTTCAAGTGTTTTTATTTTTTCCCCTTAGTCTGCTAAGGAACAAAGCTTCCTCTTTTGCTGCGCCTCTTTTCTTCAACACCCAAAAAGCCTAGAGGAGATATTCATGTTAACCTATGTCAACTAATAACATAAAGATACCAACATTTCCGACTCCAACAGCCCATATGCATTTCTAAGCAGTTAGTTGTCGATACAATTGTAAATCGAGCAACCTTTTTTTTTTTTTTGGCTACCTAACAAATACAATGCAGAGTGGAGCTTAAAAAAGATTAAACCTTTTCTTTTGGCAACATAAACTATAGATTTCAAACGGTGGATATAATAACAATTAGAATTATACAAAAAGAAGTGAAAGACATTACCTGAAAGAAACAACAGGGCCAACCTCTCTGCAAATATCAATAAGCTGTTCCTCAGTGGCGTCGTAGGGTATATTCCCAACTGGACAAGACCAAATTAGAGATCCAAGGTTTATAACAAAGACTGTCGTGAACAAAAGAAACAAAGGAACACTAACGACCTCAAATAAGTCATCGGATAGCATTAAAAAGAATCAGTTCAGTTAGCGAATAAAATGCAAATACATTCACACTACAAACAAACACGCAGCGATGAAGAATGGGTACCAAAAACGCAACGATGCTGGGAAGAGGAGGCCATGAAAATAATTCCTCAGCTAGCAAGCGAAGAAGAAGAAGAAGAAGACGAAGGGCTTCATATTCGTCCTTCTTCACAATTACTTTCCTTTTGTCAGTTTTCTCAACCTAACTGCTCTTCTTCTACTACTACCATGAAAGAGCATAAAGAAAACATGAGTTTTGTATCTTTGATTGCGTTATTTGAAGAGAAGGTGTCTGAATTGGAGAAATTTGGGAGACAAAAAGGCGGGGCTTAGGGCGGCTCTGCTTTTGTTTCGTCGGCTTCGCTTCTGTCTGTTTCTCTCACAAGTCTGTAAATGAAAAAGGAAAGAAAAGAGCAGTATGCTCCAATGGTTTCACATGACCTCATTTCTCTTCTAAGTCACTAATAGTTAGATTTGATCCTATATTCTTCTTTTCCTATATTCAAATAAATGAAAACTTAAATTTGGTTCCATATAAAAATTTTAATTTTAAATACAGTTTCTTATTGTCACATAATAATATTCTAATGCATTTTTTAGACTTAATTTAACAGTAAAAGTCAACTAATAATCATTGACTTATTAATGCAAAAAATTAAAACACAAGATAAGGTAAATGCATCATCTTATTATTTAATCCATTTGTATGGTCTTACCTATATTTATTTATTTATCAATGATTATGGTCTCAAAGATGTAATGATATTAACCCAAGGGGTTTGGTTGAGTGCAGGGGCGAAGGGACAGTGTGGGCACTATGGGCAACTGCCCACACTGCCCAAAAATAAAAAATCAGATGCTATATAGTATATAACTAAATTTAATTTTGCATAGGTTGACAT
>JANZXV010000210.1:10662801-10672812 GCA_027576455.1 Erythroxylum roigii
TTAGCCTCTTCAGGCTCTCAGCTTTTCCTTTCTCTCACTAGAAAGATATTGAGCTTTTTGTTACAGTAAAGATTGCTTTTGTGTTTTGCACAATGAATACAGAATTTTGCTAAAGTTGAAAGATCAAAGTACTAAAAACTCAAAAACTCAAAAACTAGTTCAGTCTTCAACTACGACTTGTATTTATAACCTTTGTCTCTAACTACTTCTTGTTTCTTGTAGAAATTGTTAATTCAGTTGAGTTCTGTAACTAACTCCAATTGACTAACCGTCTGACGTACTAGCGTATCTTTGTCTTCGTATTGTATGTGTTTTTCTCTTTCTTCTGTGTTTTCAACTTCTTCTGTGTTTTCCGTGCTTCTTCTGTGTTTTCAACTTCTTTTGTGTTTTCTGTGCTTCTTTTGTGTTTTCAACTTCTTCTGTGTTTTCTGCGCTTCTTCTATGTTTTCAACTTTTTCTGTGTTTTTCACGCTTCTTCTGTGTTTTGGCACTTCTTCTGTCTTTTGCCGCTTCTTCTGTCTTTTGGCACTTTTTCTGTGTTTTCAACTTCTTCTGTGTTTTTCGGGCTTCTTCTGTGTTTCTCCGCTTCTTCTGTCTTTTGCCTCTTCTTCTATCTTTTGGCACTTCTTTTGTGTTTTTGTTGCACGCTTAACACACTTATCAAAACAGTTCATTTATTTCTAATAATATTATTATTTGATTGTCGCTAAAATTAATAGACGTGAAGTCATTTTGACCTAACATATACAAATGCACATGTGTTTCCATTCTCGTTTTTGTTTTATTATGACTAAGTTCCTATCAACCCAAATTACTGTCCTGTATCTGTTGTGGATACTGAGATCATTTTTAGCCTGTATGCAATGTGGATACCGAGTCCATGTTATCTGAGCCTAAGGCTCTTTTCCATAATCATGAGCTCAAAGCTCTTTTCTGCACATTAATCACTCTGGTCACAACTCCTTTATCTAATCACGCATTTCAGTGTGATGAGATGCATCATTTCATATGCTATGTTTTGATTTCCTTTCATCTATGTATACTTATGCCATATATATTAAACTCCTTGGATCTAAGTCCGGCATTTATTAATCAGTTGTATAGATGTTCTGTATTAAACATACAATTCATACAAAAACACATATAAATGAGTTTACACATCTAAGTTGACTCACAATACGCTCTAGAAAAATTATTGCCTCGATGTTCCGGCAATTTTTGGATGTTGACGATCACCTTATGAGTCTATCGTCATGCAATACATACACACATAGTTCACAAATCACTAATTTGTTTAATCATACGAATATACAATCATACACATATATATGTGTCATGTTTCAATGCATGCTCAATTGACTTTTTAGGTGTGTATTCTTATGCATAGATCTTGACTATTAAATTTGTGCTTATACACCCTAAGACCATTCAAACATTGTATCTTGTATACTACCATTTTCTAATCAGGTTTATACCTTTAAGTTAGCTTGATTTGCTCCATATTCATCAACTATACATTACATTTATCTTTGAACATTTTCATGATCAAAAAGCCTCTTGTAACACACACACAATTGTTACTTTAAATCTAGAATTTCAACAAGCTAGATTTATACATTCACCAAACTTTTTTTGGTAACATATATTCATATATTTACCCAATTCTCATTCATAATTACCCCATGTTCTTTAATGCTCATCCATCCATACCTTATACACATTATTCATGTCTTTAAGATCATGTTTGCATTAAAAGAACTCATTCATTCCTTTAACAAATCATAATTTCTAGCTTTGAACACAACCACATCAAAACAATCTGTTCTTTAGGTTATGACATCAATTAACTACGTAAACTTATCAAGCTCTTAACCAATTAATCAAACAACAATCTAAGCTCATTCCTAGCCTTAATTAAGCCTAAATATACCAATTTAGAGTGATTTTTCTCAGCTGGTTTGAAATGTACACAAGGCTGAAATTAAAATTCCAAAATTTGTCATCAACATCACTAATGTGTGTAACTTTTCCTTCAATACTTCACGAATTTTACAAGCTTAGAGACATCACTGACACCTGAAATTTTCCAGATTTCATTTCCTTTAAGGTTACTCCATTTCAAGTTAACTTAAATTCCATATTGGTTACATTAAATCTCACAAAAATATGCTCATTTGTTTCATTGCCATTCACTTTATATTATCATACTTGCAGTCTTAACTTTTCCAGATTTGAAAATACTTCAATAACACCTATTTTTAGCATGAATTCACCATCAATTACTTCAAATCCTAACTTAAATCATCCATATACAACCTATAAACTACTGGTGTCATGCATCCAAATATAGAACAGAAGGTACCCCTTTCATGCATCATTTTCCAGCACAATTTCAACACCAATACCACATTCAATCTATCCCTAATCAGATATCATCATTTCTACTAACACATGCCATAATAGATCAGTACTTCACTTACTTGTTCAGCTCAAATGCCACCTTAATGCATCAAGCTTGTTTTGCCTCACATGCATCCAAGAACATTTTAAGAACGATGAGGGAGAAGGATGGTTTCGACAATGATAAGAAGAAGACATGTAACAATATTTTGCCTCTAAAGCTATCTTTATAATGGATTTTACATGGGTTTTGGGGTGTTAATGTACATAATTAGGGCAAAAATCCAAAGGTGTGGGTGAGATGTGGATTTCGGCAGTGAGAGGGAGAAGAAGGAGAGAGTATACAACAAAAACATAACAAAAGAAGCTGAATGTGTTGGTCACACGGAATAGCATGAGTGCTCTTTCTTTAAAGACACTTGTCATATATTTAAGCAAGATACATGTCCTCCTTCTTAGCTGCCAAATGTCACTAAATTCCTAAGCCATTTGTCACTTAATTCTCCAAGCCATTTATCACTTATTTTATAGGCTTAGTATGAAAAATAATCAACAAAATGTGTCCTTGCTTCTCAGTTTTTCTCCATACTCACCTTAACCATGACAACCTCCATCTTCTTATGGTACTCCTCCATACTCTTAAAACCTTGAGTTAACATTATAGCCTTTGATAAGGATCCTTATAATAGAGACTTGGCATAAAAAGCTTCCTCATCACCATTTTCATCTTCCCTACATTATAATAAGTGGCTCTCGGTTCCTTCTCTCAATGAGGATTTATTGATCCCACCAATTCATGATGTAATCATTAAACTCTATGGAATGCTAGTTTAATCTTTTCCTTTTCTAAAAAGTTATAATTATCAAACACTAATTCTAGTGTTTTTCCATTCCAAATAGGTTTTAAGCTTTGTCCTTCCTATAAAAGGAGGTTCCATCATCTTTATATTATCCATATTATTATTCATCCTTTTTTCATAGCTTAAACCAAATTTGCTCCCTCCTTATCTTTTTGTTCTACCTCCTCTTCCACCTGTCTCTTCTCTATAACCCTTTAGTTTTAACTCCCCTAAGTAGTTGGTAGAACTATCAACGCCTTCATAAACCTCAAAGTCATCCATCCAAATAGGTATAAGTGAGTTATATTATAGACTACCTATAACAACTTCATATTTCTCCAACCTATTACTAAGTTCATAAAATTGTCTAATAAGCTGCTTATATTAACCTTATATCACGTTAATGGCAAACTTCTAACCCATTCTTACTCTTTCCACATCACTCACTTCCTTATCTTTGGATAAGTTTTTATTTTAAAACCTATAAAAAAACATTACTAATAAAAAGCACTTCCTCACATGTTTCTCTCAAACTTCACTCTACTCATAAACTAAAATCTTGACTAAAGATTCTTTGTAAACTCGTTATTCTATCAACAAGGCCTATTTTAACCTTCCTCTTTATCAAATATCTCCCAAAGAAGAAAATTGGATAGAAACAAACAAGTAAAACATAGATAATGGTTAAGAAAAAACTTGAAATGATCAAATTAAGCTATACAAAGCCAAATTAGACTAACTATAGAAGAAGAAAAAGAAATTGAAAATAAATAATTAAATGGCATAAAAATGTAAGATCAATTAGAAAACAAAATAAATTTCAAGTATGGAGTATCTTTTCCTTGTTAGCGAATGAATAAAAATCCTTACTTGTGAAGACAAAACTTGCAACATTTGAGTTTTTATACAGAACGAGTAAGACGGAAAAAAGAACCAACAAACAAATGATAAAAACTTGCACCAATATTCTCAAAAGCCTTTAATTATATGAAAAGTCTCCAATATCACTATTTGTTCTAATACCTTAAATAATTTATACTAAAATTACAATTTTAGATCAGAAATTGGCCTATAAAACACACCCACTGTGAGAAGCATAGGCATACAATCTTCGAGAAAATATAACTCTTTTTGAATTTTTACTTTTCTCTGCATCTCCAGCTTTGTAAGTTGTTGGTTTTTTCCTTCCTTACTCTCTTTCTTCTATAAAACTTTTGTAATCTCTACAAAACCTACAAATTTTACTTTCCCTTCACAAAAATTTTATAAAATAAAAAGTAAATTATTTTTACAAAAGTTTAATATCTTTGTGCTGTAAACATTTATGTTTTATGCTTTGAATTTTCATTATTTATTTCTTTATTATTACGTGTGGTTAATAACTCATCACTTTATACTTCAATTGTGTTATTGCTTTTTTGATGGTTTCTTCACATCAATATTTATTTTATCACTTTCAATTTTAATATATATTGTTTTAGTTACAATTATTCGTTCAATAAGTTTTTTTCATTTAAATTAAGAATAAAATAAGTAAATATTTGACATAAATAATAATATAAGAAATAAACAATATGTTCTAAAATATTTGGATGGAAACCCAAGGGGTGTGGTTGAGTGGCAGGGACTCATCCATCCTTAACCAAAGGTTAAGGGTTCGATCCTTGACTTTGGGTATGGAGCAGCCTTAAATCCTTGGGCCAGCTGTCCCACCCTGTGAGGTGCCTATAAACTAGCGAGGGGATTAGTCACTGGATCCACCGGTGAATACCCTGGTCTCAGACCAAAAAAAAATATTTGGATAGACGTTTCACAGAAAGATTGCTTGATATAAGTTTGAGGGTAATGTAATCTTGAATAAGGTAAAAGCAAAATTATGACGTAATAATACTAACAGTAGAGGTGAAAAATAGCGATGTGAGGTGAGCATTTTCCGGCGAGCTTGTTCAACTAACGGTGGAGATACCGGCGAGCTGTCCTCCTCTGTTATGGCGTCGATCTCTTCAGCTTCTCCTCCCTCTCGTTTTCCCCTATCCCCTTTACCCTCTTTGGCTCTCCAAATCCCTAATCTGCAGTCCCCTTCTCACGACAACTCCCCCCCTCCGCTTAGCTCTCTTGCCCGACCCATTCCATCGTCCACCCCTTCTCGAGTTCCACCTTTGCTTCCTCCTGACCCAACCCTTTTGTCTCCTATCAGTGACCATTTTCCTCCTCTCATCTCCCCACATCAATCACCTCTCTTTAACCACACCTCCACGATTACTATACCTACGGATCCCCCAACCCTTGCCCTACCTTCGATTCCTCATGTCCAAGCCCCCTTGGCTTCTACCGCTCTCCTTCCTACCCAAACGACCCCAATTCCTAGTCCCCCCAAGAACCTCCCTCGGCTCAGATGCGTTCTTGGAAAAGTGTAGTGGAGACAAGTCCAGGGCATCCTTCAGAGGTCCCTGTGCTTTCTTTCTACCCTCCTGAAGTTAAGGAAAATCAAGTCTTTGTGATCCCTCCGTGGTAGCTTGCACAGCAGGATGCGGCCAAGTTTCGCACAACATTGTTTGGGTTCTTTCTGGGGAAGCGTTCGACTTATCCGGTGGTGCAACGTGCGTTGACTAAAGCGTGGTCTGAGTTTGGTCTCTAGGCGATTTTGATCACTAGCTCCAACAACTTTTTGTTCTGCTTTGCCACTGAGGAAGGTCTGCAGTCAGTGGTAGAACGTGGCCCATGGCACATTCAAGGAAAGCCGTTGTTTCTCAAGCGGTGGAGCTTGAATGGTGGAGATAAGGCCGACATCCAAAAAGCTCCAGTTTGGGTTCGTTTTTTCAACATTCTTGTGGAATACTGGAGTACCGAGGGACTGAGCAGAACCGTGAGTGCCGTGGGAGTGCCTCTTCAGATGGATACAGCCACTGCGACAATGTCCAAGATCCACTATGCTAGAATTTGCGTGGAATTAGAGTTGGCGAATCAGTGGCCCTCCATGTTCCAATTAGCCACGTATGGAGAGGATGGGCAGATATCATTTCAGACAGTCACCATTGAGTATGAATGGCGCCCTCCTGTGGAAGAGCAGCGAAAGGTGTGGGCACCTACAGGTCGCAAGTTTGTCACAGGTCTTTGCCAAGAATTGGAGCAGCCCGAGGCCCTAAAGATACCAGTGGTCCCTGAACTGACTGTCACTCCTCCGAAGATACCTATGGAAGTTCCTCAGCCGTTAGACCCTAGTAGGCCCTCTCGGACACCACCAAGGACACAGGTGAAATTGCAGGTTGTCGGACTAGGACTTCGACCCAGGAGGCTTCCCCTCTCGCCTCTTCCGAAGAATGCAGTGGACATGGTGCCTCTCCGGCTCAGCCAGAGAACCCGACAGGTATACCGCCTTCCCCTACTTCTGAATTGAGAACTGTTAATCCTGGTACAGTGGGTGGGACTGAGGGGGATTTTTTAGTTAGGAGGACTCGGAAGACTAGGAGGAAACAGAAGTAGTCGTAGGAGTGTGGCCTAGCTGGGTTTTGATTATGGAGTTTGTTTTTTGGAACGTGGTTTGAACCACCCTAATAAACAGCACGCCGTCTGTGCTTGGCTTAAAAATTCTTCTGTTTCTTTTGTTTGCTTAGTTGAAACTAGGATTCGTTCTCCTGGTCTTTTGCAGTCTATCTGTCAGTCTATGTTTCAAATTGGAATAGCTTTAGCAATATAGCCTCCTCGTCCAATGCTAGAATTTTGGTTGCTTGGAAGCCTGACCTCCTTCGGTGCTATGTCTGTCATTATTCTGACCAGTTTGTTCTTGTGGAACTCCTTCCTAGGCATAGTTTAGAATCCTTCCATGTCACTTGTGTTTACGGTGCCAATAACTCTACCCATAAGAAGCTTCTCTGGCGTGATCTCACTTCTCTTTCCTTGCCTATGAGTCATCAACCGTGGTTACTTGCAGGTGACTTCAATGCCACGCTCCATCCTCATGAATCTGATCCCCCTTATGTGTCAGCCCTGAGTAGCCAACATGATTTTCGTGATTTTGTAGGGGCCTGTCACTTATTTGACCTTAATTCCAGCGGGCCTCGGTATACTTGGTCCAACAGACATCTAGGTCCTTCCTTCCTTGCCCACAAGCTTGATAGGGCCCTCATTAACTCTATATGGAGTAGTAGGTTCCCTTCTTCCCATTGTATTGTCCATAATCCTCATGCTTCTGACCATTCCCCTCTAGTGGTTAAGGCTTTAGGCAATCAACAGAAGCCCTCTTCTCCCTTTAGGTTCTTCAACCTTTTAGCGGCTCAGCCCAATTTCCTTAGGGTTGTTGAGGATGTTTGGGCCTTTCCCGTCTATGGTACTCCGATGTTTAGGGTGTCTCTAAACTTAAGCAGGTCAAGGCAGCTCTCAAAATTATGCATTCTAGTCAGATAGGGGATATAAATGCTCGAGTTGTAAACTGTCAACAGCAGTTAAACCACATTCAGGACCAATTGCGATCTTCCCCAGGATCCACCGTTCTCCAAAATAGATAATCTGTTGCCATTCGTGACCTTTATCGATCCCTAGATGATCAGGAATCCTTTTACAAACAAGCTTCTAGAATCAGATTGCTGAAGGAAGGTGATCGTAACACCAAATTTTTTCATAATTTGCTTCTTGCTAACAGGAACAGAAATACCATTCATTCTCTAGAGGTGGGTACTGGTCGTTGGGTAGTGGAGCTTAGCGCTATTCAATCTCAATTTCTAGACTTCTTCAAAGGTTCTATAGGAGCTACTAAGCTACTCCATTCCTTTAAGGAGTTTGTCACTCCTCTTTTTCCTCAGCCTCTTGCGGATAATCTGTCACATGCTTTAATAGCTGAAGTTTCCCCTAGCGAAATCCGTGAGGTTTTCCAATCTCTTAATCCTGATAAGGCTTCTGGTCCTGACGGTTTTAATGGTCACTTTTTTCGTCAGGCTTGGTCTATTATAGGAGGGGAAGTTACAGCCGCTATCCATAACTTTTTCCTTCAGGGTAAACTGTTAAAGGAGCTTAATTCTACTTTCATTACCCTTATTCCCAAGACAGCTCACCCTTCCAATGTCCAAGATTTTAGGCCCATTTCCTGATGTAATCTGATCTACAAGATAATCGCTAAAATCTTAGCCACTCGCCTTAGCTCTATTCTCCTTCATATAGTTAGCCCTAATCAAAGTGCCTTTACCAAGAATCGCCATATCAGAGACAATATCCTTTTAGCCCAGGAAATTTTCAAGAACTACCACATTTCAAATTCTCATAAGAGGTGTGCTTTTAAAGTGGATCTCCGCAAAGCCTATGATTCCATCCATTGGGACTTTCTTCTTAATACCTTAGAAGCAGTGGGTATCCCACAGAGGTTTATAGCGTGGGTTCGAGAATGCATCACCACCCCCTCTTATTCCATTCTTGTTAATGGGTCTCCTACTCCCTTCTTTAAAGGTAAATCTGGGTTACGTCAGGGAGATCCCCTTTCCCCTTTCCTCTTTATTCTCTGCATGGAAGTATTCTCTTGGCATTTGAGAGTGACTATAGAGAATAACCCTCAGTTCAAATACCATTGGAGATGTCAAGGTCATAATATTACCCATCTCCTTTTTGCAGATGACCTCTTAATGTTTTGCCATGGAGATTTGATCTCTGCTTAGATTTTGCTTGATTCCTTGTTTACTTTCTCTCAGTTCTCGGGCATGGAAATGAACACCTTGAAAAGTTAGTTTTACCTCTCCCCGGATGTTAGTTCTCTGAGTCGAAGGATGTCTCTTGTTTCAGGTCTTAGGCAAGGCTCCTTCCCTTTTCGGTATCTCGGTATTCCCCTCATAACAGGTCGTCTGTCCAAAAGGGATTGTGCTATCCTTCTCGATCGTATTGATAATAGGATCAATCGTTGGACCTATAAGAGCCTTTCTTATGCGGGTAGACTCCAACTAGTTATTTCTGTCCTCTCCACTTTCCATGTCTACTGGTCCTCTCATTTTATCCTTCCCTCGTCCATCCTTAAGGACATAGAGGCCAAACTTAGGAATTTTTTATGGGCAGGCAAGGTAGAGTTTACTCCTAAGGCTAAGGTGAAGTAGATTGATATTTTTCGTTTTAGAAAGGAAGGTGGCTCAGGGGTCAAATATTTGTCTACTTGGAATCAAGTCCTGTTAGGTAAAAGAATTTGGTTCTTGTTTGAGGATCGGGAAGCACTGTGGGTTAAGTGGGTTCATACAATTATTTTGCGTAGGTCAAATTTTTGGAGTACTACTCCTACCTATAATAGCTCATGGAGTTGGCGTAAGCTGTTAACTGTCCGGGACAAGCTGAGTACTCACTTCAGATTTAGGATTGGTAATGGTATGTCTACTTTTTCTGGCAGGATCCGTGGCACCCACGTGGCATTTTGGGCACCTTGGCCACCCCTAGAGAGATTAATAACTCGGCGCTTCCACTGACAGCATGAGTCTCTGCCGTACTACTTAATCATGATTGGAGCTGGGGGGAGGCTTCTTTGGACTTCCTTTGACACCTTGAGCCTCCTGGTTATATCCCTAATCACACTTTACCGGATAAGTTGGAATGGCTAGCGAGCCCCACTAAGCGTTATACCAATGCATTTGCCTATCAACTCTTGCGCCCCCCTTTATCGGTTGTTCCTTGGCACCGACTGGTTTGGTCTAAATACAGCCCTCCTCATTGCTCCTTTATCTTGTAGCTTGCTGATCGTCGGCTTATCGTTCAATATTAAAATTGATTCTTGGAAACCGGTCAAATAAAATTTATACCAAGAATTGCA
>JANZXV010000210.1:10727243-10739138 GCA_027576455.1 Erythroxylum roigii
CATCCACCCTAAACACAATTCCCATGCAATTAAGTTCACATAACATCACAATAATGCATTTAACTAACAATTCATGACATAAAACACAATTCTTACCTAATTAAGCTTCAAATCTTCCAATCTTCCAAGCTTGTCACAAACTTCCTAACTTCCCCTCCCATATACGATCATCATCTTCTCAAGGGGGTGAGGTTTATGTTAGCCTTTTTAGGTGAGCTAAAGGAAGAGAAAGCAAGGTGAAAGGAGGGAAAAAAGATGAGCAAACTTTTAAACAAACCAAAGAAGAGAAGAAGAGAGGGAGAAGAAAGCTACGAAGATGGAGAGAAAAAACCACCAAAACAACTCCAAAAGCCTTTAGGAAAGAGAGCATCATGAGAGAGTCAAAAATGAGCTTCAAAATGATTAAATAAATGGTGGTTTAAGACATGGCTTGGCAAGTGACACTTGTCACTTGCCACATGTCCAAATTTCAAGCATTAAACTTTATTTCCTTATTAAACTAATCCATTTAAACCCAAATTTTCAATGGTTCTAATTAATAAATCCTAAAATCATGTATCTAATTTTTCAGTGCCATTGGCCAGTCATTTCCACTACCGGTAAACACTTATTCTGCCCCTTGGCATTTTTCCTAGTCCAAAAATTACCCCCAATTTTTCAGAAATTTTTCCCAAAATTCTCCAAAAATTTTAATTCAACAATTACACTCTCCAAATCGATTTTCAATATAAACAAATCACAATTCTCAATAACAATCACATTTATTAACAATTATACCCGGAATGTCAATGAATGCATGTACAATTTTTGTTACGTGCAAATATTCACTATTTATGTGCATGTGCACCCTATGTAATGCATGAGCATGAGATGTGTTGTCCTCATTTCTCTGATTGATCTTACATGTACCAAATTTTTAGGATTCTAACCCTTTGGGTGGAAACGGGATGTTACATTTGAGATTACTAAAGTATATCGTGTCAAAATTATTATATTCTTATAACCTTTTTTTTATGGTAGCTTAATCAGTAGTATTTAGATATAGTATAAATTATATAAAGATAATTGAGTAAGTTTGTCACTTTAAAGTAATTAGAGATAATGTTCTAATGTTCTTAATTAATAATGATTTAAGGAATTTTATGACTATAGTGAATTGAGATTTTAAAAGGTGTTTTAAAATATTAATTATAAATTAATTACTAACTAAGAAGAACGAATATAATTAAATTTAAAACAGTAAACGCTAAATTCAAACTCTATATTTAATTAGAACATTAGATGACAAAAGGATTAAATTAAATATCATAACCATGTATGGATAAGTTTAGTCAAACTTCTTTAACATTTCTAATATTTAGGTGGTTATGACATATTGATAGAGATCAATTCTTATTTATGATTATAAATTATTTGATTGGACAATTAAAGATACATTAAAATAAATTTTTATTTATTTATTTAATTATAATTATAATTTATTATTCTTACCAACGTATTAAGAACTTAATAAGTCACCTATAAAAGAATAGTTAAAAGGTGAAAAAATCAATTTAGAATAAGTTATACTCAGTTGTGAAGTTTGAGACACTTTATAATCAAATATAAGATATTTGATTTTATTAAAATTAAATTATAATTATAATTATATATTGACTTTAATTATAATTAAAAAGTTTAATTTTAATAAGAAAGAAATTAATACTCCCTTTACCTCTCAAAAAGTTAATTATTTTTATCTACTGTACGGTTATTATTATAGGCTACACAATTAGATAGTTTTTGATTCATAGTTAGTTTTTCAAACAGGAAAAACATTTGAAATGTAACTAAACCAATTTGGATTGAGTTAAACCATATTCGAGTCGATTTACTACCTATATCACTTAGTAAACACTATGTTCTTCAATTTAATAAACATAGTGTTGGGATGTTAAGTGTGAGTAGAAATCTCACATTTGAAAGAGATGGAATTAGTGAGGGGCATATAAGTGGAAAGGACCCATAAACCTAATACCTTAAGTTTTTGTGTTGATGTGTGGTGTCAAGGTCCACGAGTATGTTCCATCACTAAGCTTGTGATGTAGATCTCTCATAAAAGTGGACTCCGTAGAACCAACAAGTGATATCAGAGCTGTGGTTGGAGGTTCCTTGTGTAGGGAAAATTACCGTTTGTTTGATTTAGGGTGGAATTAGTGTGAGAAGAAAATGGGTGAAAATAATGCTTCAAAATTTTGTGTTCCCTTGTTTGATGGGAAAATAAACTTTTGTGTATGGAAGAGTAATATTGAGGACTTGTTGGTACAACAAGGTTTAGATGCGGCTTTGGAAGCAGACAAGCAGGTTAGTTTGAATGATGCTTTGTGGGCGTCAATGAAGAAGAAGGCGATTAGAACGATTCGGTTGGCTATAGCTTCGGAGAGCACATACAATTACTTGAGTGAGACGAATTCAAAAGCTTCGATAGATAAGCTCCAAAGTGTGTATGCCTCCAAATCATTGACTAACATCTTATGCTTGAGATGAGAGTTGTACTAGTTGAGGATGGAGGAGGGTACAACCTTGCAGGACCACATTAATTTGTTCAACCAACTAGTGGCCCAGTTTAAGAATGCGGATAAGAAGATCATCAATCAAGAACAAGCTCTCTTGTTGTTGGCTTCACTACCTAAGTCCTACTGACCTATTATTATGGTGTTGCTCTTTGGTAGGGAGAAGATTACGCTAGATGAAGCTATGGTGGTATTGAGGGAGAACGAAAGGATGATGACACATGTTGATGGAGGTTCTCCAGGTGATGGTGATCGAGCACTATTTGTGAGGGAATATGAGAGAGGGAGGAATCAAGAGACAAGGGGAGATGGCTCAAGGAGTAGATTGAAATCGCTCACAAAAGACTTTAATAACGTGGAGTGTTACTATTATAAGGAGAAAGACCACATCCAAAGACATTTTCCGAAGATGATAGAGGACTTGAAGAGTCTCCATTTGATGCAAAAGAAGAAGGGCAAGACTAAAGTAGATGATAATGGTGATTCCACTAATGTGGTCATAAGTGATGGTGATGATGATTTGTTATTGGCTATTCATGGTAAGGTGAAGGAGGGCTAAGAGAGTTAAGTTTTGGATTCGACCACGTCAGTCCATATTTATAGAGACCAAACCTTATTTGATACTTTGCGTCAAGATGGAGAGTATAGCCACATCAACATAGTGGGTGATCAAAAATTGAAGGTCCAAGGTATAGGGACCGTGAGGATGAAGCTCAATGATGGTATGACCTGAATCATCTATAATGTGAGGTATGTGTCAAGTGCTCATGCTAACCTTATTTGCTTGAGTGAATTGACAAAGTACGGGCGTAGATATGTTGGTAGTGGGAGGTGGTGCAAAATGTACCACAGTGTTCATTTGGTGATACAAGGGAGGAAGGTCAACAACAACATTTTCTATGTGGAGGGCCATTGCATCTGGAGGGACAAGGCTGTGAAGAAGAGGTCTGATTCTCAGATGAGGTGAAGGTGTTTAGTGATTTGGGTCGAGGGAGGAATATGTTGGGTATCTCCTTAAATCTCAAATACTAGCTATGTGAGTTTTGTAAGGGTGGGCTTTATTTTACTTACTGTTGTGCCCAAATTAAGTTCTAAAAATTACCTAGGTTATCTTATTCGCAAGTCTACGAGTTAGTTGTAGTTGATTACCTAGGGTCGTCTCCCACGGAGGTAAAATTGGTCAACTCGAATTAAGTTTGAATAAAACTAAAGAAAATGCAATCCTAAACATTCTATCCCGATTTGTTGTGTAAAGACGTTTAAGGAAAATTAAGAAATTGATTGAAAAGTAAACGAAATCAACTAAGAGCAAAGACAAATAGATTAATCGAAATGGAAGACTCTTGATAATTGATTTCACTAATTTAATCTCCTATACATGATTAAGAGGAAATGATTGGAAAGTTGTCATGCTCAAATTAATAGCTGGGTTCTAAATCAACTCGAATAATGAACTAATCTAACTTTCGAATTCAACAAGTTATTATCCAAATTAATTATGGAAGTCCGACTACTAATTACCACTTAAGTTAACAAATTTCTAGTTCTTAACCTAAGCGTCTATAGTTTCTTGATCTGTATTAAATTTCTCCTCTCGGTCCTTCATTTAATATAAAAAATGTTGAAAAGTTTGGTCATTCTATTACATCTATTTAGCTCAAAAACCACAGAAATAAATAAGACAACAAATCTGTAACTCAATCATGCATAATCAACTAAAATAACTACATTAATTCTTAAGAAAAAAACATAAACCCGTCATAGCATAAACACAGTTCATCGTCTCCATATACTTCAGTCCCATGTTACTGTCAACAGAAGTATTAAAGAAATAAAACAGTGAATACTAAATGAACTATGAAAAGATAACAAAGTAATAGTCGGTTAAGCTAACAAAGTAATAAGTTCAGTAAATAATCAAGAAATACTGCAACAGATGAATAACAGAGCAAGCAAATAGAGATTGGGTGAATGAGGTACGATGGTCTCCTGCCCCTCTTAAGCTTCCTGCATTTGCTCTCGCCTTATGCTGCTTGTTCTCACTAAATGGTCGAAGTCTTAGATCTGCTTCCAACTCTCTGCCATGTTTCTCTCTTCTTCATTGACTCTCTCTGTTATCTTCCCTTATTCCCTTCTTTCTCTTTATTTTCTCTCTCCCAAAGTGTCTCTGGTATGTTGAATGAAGAATGAAGAGTGAATGATGAGTAATACTCAGCCGCCACCCTCTCCTTTCCTTTTTTAAGTATGCTCCTAGGTCTAGGGTTTTGTGCCCTTAATCTCTGTAACTGCCACGTCATAAAATGATTAAAAGAAGAATTTCTGGCATAAGGGGAGTCGTGGCTGTGACTTAGAAGTCACAATCGTGACCTGTCATAGCCCTGACATGTTCAATACCATGCACGGTTGTGATTTAAATGTAGTTTATAGCATGCAATTGAGTCACACAATTAACATGCAATTAACATGTGTATGATGTAATTAACGTGTGTATCATGCAATTACGTGTGTGCCCCTCCAATTAACGTGTCACACCCATTTGTATGCACAATTCTTCTTGTCTTAAGTCATGTCATGTTCACAAAATAATCCAAATAAGATTCATGCAACATCCACACTAATTTCACTCAATTCTAATAAATTTTGAATTAAATCGCAACTATTTTTAACATATGAAAGCAAGAAAAATCAAACAGAATTAAACACACCACTTATAAGTAGTGTCTCACTAAGTAAAGAGTTCTTTGATTGGCCCATAGGTGGTAGGTTTTGGTGGCTTATTGGAGAAGTCAATTTATGATAAGATAAATTATATTGGAGGAGCTGTATTGTCGTAAAAATCAGAACGAAGAAGGAGAAAAAGAGAGATCTGCTCCATTGTTTTGGCGTGTGAGAAGGCAGCTATTTGGTGAGACAATCAAGAAGAAGCAGATCATCATTGACAGGTATTCGGTGCTGGTATCTCTTGGGTTTATAGAGAGTACTAAATTGATTATGGTTTTTAACTTATACTAGAACCTAGAGATAATTATACTTATCGTTGAGATTATTGTTATTGGTTGCCGATCGTACTCTTGATTATTATAGTGGATTTTTTAGTCAGTGGAGATCTGGACCGTGGTTTTTTCCCTAGTTGAGAGGGGTTTTCCATGTAAATTATGTGTTTGTTGATTTAGTTTCTTGCACTTTATTTCTCTTGTTATTTTTTTTGGTAATTCAGTAACTTTATAAAGAATGAGTTATGTACAAACAAGAGATACCATTGGGAATCTCTGAACACTCAAAATACATAACGGTATACAACCTATTTCCCTACCATCGATCTAGCCTCCTAAGTCCTGCATGACACTAGTAACCAGTAGCCTTCCAGAATATGTGCACAAGCAGAAATAAGCAAAACAAACCCGCAACATGGTAGCATATGCCTAGACATACATAAACCAAACCACAGTCCGATCAAGTAAAGGATCAAGACATCATCAAAAACCTGCTAATTTGTCTTCATAATCTTAATCATTCCAGCAGGAGCTTCCATATCCATGTTACTTGAATTGCATATGGATAACCTGCTGTGTCCTTGAATATGTGTCCATCCGTGAGGAATCATCCATGAGGAAACGTGCTGTAATGAATAGAATGTGGCCCCTCATCCGAACAGCAATTTGCATCATAATGTTAGTGCATAATAGATCTAATTACCTCTCCATGTGTTTAGGCTGAGATGCTCCAAAACTTGGAAGATTATCCTAGCTTGTAAGCTCTCCATCTCCATAGCTACATCCTTGAATGTTCTTGAATTCCTTTCGGCCCAAATGTTGTAAACAATTGTGGATAAAAGAATAGGAAAGAGGGGATTCTGAGGAGGTGTTTCTTGAAACCAAGTTAGGATAGAAGGAAGGCTTGATGAGTAGGGAAGGGGGATTTGGAAGTGGTTGAGGCAATGTTTCCAAATGGAAATAGAAAAAGGGCAGTTGAAAAATAGATGTTCATTGGATCCCATGTTCGAAATACAAAGGGAACAATGGTTGGGAGTATATAGAAAGTGAAGTTTATCCCTTGTTTGAAGTTTTTTTAGGACAGCTAACCAAAGAATGAATGAACACCTTAGGCTGTTATTTTTAAACCAAACCAGGTTATACCAAGGTACTTGTGGGGATAAAGGTCTCAAAAGCTTATAAGTAGAACCATTGGTGTAAGTTTTTGAAGAACTATGAAGCCATTCCAAATAATTCGGAGAATTATTCAGTTGGTATTGAATAGGCTCAAAATCAACAATGAGCTCCATAGGAAAATCCTACGACCTCCATACATTATTTTTAATTGTATCAGAAACCTTTGCTGTCATAGGCAAGCCCAACCCATTTATCTCTCTCGAAGATAAGAAGTTCCTTAGGATTCCCCTCAGATGCCAAGGATTCTGCCATAAGAGTGTGGACTGTCCATTACCTATCTTAAATCTGAATTGATTCCCTAATTTATCCCTCACTCTCTTGCTATTATTGTTGTTGTGGTTCTGGTAATTTTTCCCAACAAGTGATATCAGAGTTGATGGTTCGGTAAGGGACGAGTATGAAGATGGTAGTCAGATCTCGTGATTTCCTCCCCACAAAGAAGAGCAAGGAGACTCCTGGTGGGCCCAGACTAGTGGAGTTGAAGGGCCCTTAGTTACGCCATTTACTCGAGTTGCTTGTAAGATACCAGCTAGGTCTCGGATTTCACAGAAGAGGAGAAGAAAGAAGAGAAGCAACAGAAGAAGAAGAGGGTGCAGAAGAAGAAGAAGAAGAAGAAGAAGAAGAAGAGAGAATAAAGTGATAGAGAATATTGTATTGTTTGTTATGTCCTGTGTAGGACAAGTGTGTCAACATATATTCTCATGTTCGTTGTAACCGTAGAACTAGGAATAAAGCAAACAAACAATTACAGAAATAAAATGATGCTTGCAACATCAGTCCTTGTATTCTTTCGTGGGCCTCCAGTCTTTGTAGTTGATTTCATAAGTCCAGTCTCGTTATGGGTTCATAACATTCCATTCCCCTTAGAAGGACCCTTGACCTCAAGGGTTAAAATTTGGGAACTGGCTTCAGATATAATGAGGATCTTCCCACGTGGCTTCTTCCACTTCGCGATCCTTCCACCGCACGAGCCACTTCAATCCATCTGGGTTTTTGTGAGTGATGAGCCGCATCTCAATCACGGCTTCGGGTTGTTCTTCTCTTGGTGTTGTGTTGTCTTCAATGGGTTCGTTGGTCGGTGTTGTTCCCAACCTTAACGTCTTCTTCAACAACGACACGTGAACCACTGGGTGAACGAGACTCCCAGCTAGTAGATCTAGCATATATGCCACAGCTCCCACTTTCTTCTTTATCTGGTAAGGATCGTAGTACTTAGCACTCAATTTTTGATTTTTTCGTTTACTTACCGAATTCTGACGGTAAGGTTGCAACTTTAAATATATTAGATCTCCTTCTTCAAAGGTTCTCTCAGTTCCCCCTCTATCCGCCTGAGACTTCATCCGATCTTTAGCCTTGAGAAGCTGAAGCTTCAGTGTTGAAAGCATGCGTTGACGTTCTTCTAAATAACGATTGACACTCTCCACTGACGAAGGTAACTCCAAAGCCGCAGCTTGTGGTAGTAGAGGGTACCCATACAAGGCTTGGAATGGCATGCTTTGGATGGCGTTATGGAAGCTGGTGTTGTACCACCATTCGGCTAAGTGAAGCCATCTGTGCCACTTCTCAGGATACTGGTGCGTCATACACCTCAGGTATGTCTCCAAACATTGATTTACCCTTTCTGTTTGACCGTCTGTTTGTGGATGATATGATGAGCTCATTTTGAGCTATGTGCCCATATTTTTTAATAATTCTTTCCAGAATAGGCTAGAAAATATCTTGTCCCTATCTGAAATAATTGACTTAGGGATTCCGTGTAGTTTATATACCTCTTGCATGTATAATTTTGCCACATCTGAAGCTGTGAAAGGATGAGATAGAGCTAGGAAATGTGCATATTTTTTGTAAGTATCTACTACCACCATAATAACATTCTTGCCTTTAGAATTAGAAAGCCCTTCTATGAAATCCATGGATATCTGTTTCCAAGCTCCCTCGGGTACTGGAATAGGTTGTAATAAACCAGGGTAAGGGATATTTTCATGCTTGCATTTCTGACAAGTTTCACATGCTTGTATGCAAGCCTTCAACTTACTTTTCATTCCCGACCAGTAGAATAATTGTTTAAGTCTGTGATAGGTAGCCTTAAACCCTGAGTGAACCCCTGTTGAGGATGAGTGGACTTCCTATAATATTGTTTCCCTGAGATTGCTTGTTGCTCCAACAAACAAACGTCCTTTGTACCTTAGAACTCCTCCTTTGAAGCTGTAGGGAGCAATCCTTTGAACGTCTTGTAGGGCCATTAGGACAGCTTGTTGAACTTCAGTATCCCCTTCGTAACTTGCCACTAGTTGTTTTATCCATTCTGGTTGAGTTGTAGATAAGGCCTGTAGTTTGCTTCCTCTTATTCAAACTTGCGAGACAGAGCATCTGCTGCTTTATTCTCTTGCCCTTTCCTGTAGTGAATTGCATAATTTAGGCCCATGAGTTTAGTTAGACTCTTCTTCTGCATCTGAGTTTGTATCTTTTGCTGCAGAAGATATTTTAGGCTGTAATGATAAGTTCTAATAATGAATGATTTAGCTTTTAAATAATGTCGCCATTTATCTATGGCTGAAGTAATTGCCAATAGCTCTTTCTCATATACAGATAGGTTTTGGTTCCTAGGACAAAGGGCTTTACTGAAGTAGGCAATAGGCCTTTTTCCTTGCATTAGGACTGCCCCAATTCCCCAGTTGCTAGCATCCGTTTCCAAGATGAATGGTTCTTGGAAATTTGGGAGAGCTAACACTGGAGCTATTGTCATGGCCTCCTTTAGTTGTTGGAAGGCTTGTTCAACTTTTTGCTCCCAATGAAACCGGCCCTTCTTGAGTAATGCGGTTAAAGGCTTGCAAATCCATCCATAGTTCTTGATGAACTTCCTATAATAACCAGTGAGGCCTAGGAAACCCCTTAGGGATTTGACAGTAGTTGGTGTTGACCAATCCAACATTGTTTGTATCTTTGAGGGATCAGTAGCCATTCCTTCTCCCGATATATGTGTCCTAAATATTCCACATTGTCCACACCAAAAGTACATTTCTTCTTTTTGGAAAATAGTTGTTGTTGTCTCAATGTTTGCAATATAATCCATAAGTGTTCTTTATGAGTTGCTAGGTCAGGACTGTATACTAAGATGTCATCAAAGAAAACAATAACAAATTTGCGTAGAAAAGCTGCAAATACCTGGTTCATCAATGCTTGAAACGTTACAGGGGCATTTGTGAGACCAAAGGGCATCACCTTGAATTCTTAATGTCTTTGATGAGTCCTAAAAGCAGTTTTGTGAGTATCTGTTGTTGCCATCCTGATTTGATGGTATGCAGACTTCAAGTCAATCTTGGAAAAGATCACAGCTCCATGTAGATCAATCATCAAATCTTCTACTATAGAAATGGGAAATTTATCTTTGATGGTGATGTCATTGAGTCCTCTATAGTCTACACAAACCTCCATGTTCCATCTTTCTTTTTTACTAGCAATGTCGGAGAAACATAGGGACTATGACTGGGCTGTATTATTGAGACTTCTAACATTTCATGAACGAGCCTTTCCACTTCTGTTTTCTGGTAGTAGGGGTATCTGTATGGTCGTAGGTTGACAGGTTTTGAATGAGGTTTTAGGGGTATTTGGTGGTCTAAGGCCCTGTGAGGAGGTAGGCCTTTAGGTTCTTCCAAAACATCATTATATTCTTCCAAGAGTGCAATTAAGTGGGGATTGACTTCCTGAAGTTCTTTCTCTTCAATTATGAGAAAGACATGTCCAGTCATGCCCTTGATTCCATTTTTGAAAAATTTCTGGGCTCCTTTCCCTTTGAGAAGTTGAAAGTTTTCTGCTCCTTCTGAGCCTTTAGAACAATTGTATCTTTACCATTGTTCACAGTAACTTCTCTGGATTTCAAATCGAAACAAATAGGATTGTGCACTTCCATCCAGTCCAATCCCAAAACTAAGTCGCAGCCTCCCAAACTGAGTATCTTTAGGTCTGCACAAAATCTATGTCTTTGCATCTCCAACAGAATTTCTTAACCTTATGGGTGGACGTCACCTTTGCCCTTATTAGCAACAGTGACAGCTAACGGTATGATTTCTTCAGTTGGAAAATTAAGCACTCTCACTAGAGTCTCATTTATGAAAGAATTAGAACTGCCCGTGCTAATGTAGCACCCCACTCCCGCAAGACCTGAACCCGACATCAACTGTGATATCCGAGTCCGTGCCCTGCGTGTCGGACCCCGAACCCGAAGCCCGACTGCCCCGGGAGGTGAGCCTGGCTGGAGCCCATTCCCGAGACACTTGAACTTGCTGAGACCTTATACTTGACACATGCTGCTAACTCACTTTGGTGGTGAGCATACACTGATTTATACTTAGGCCCTGACTGCTCTTGATAAACCCAAGAAAAATATGACTTTCCCAACTATAAGTCATGTTATACTGACTGACACCTCGAGGTATTCAACAGACACCTCGAGGTATGCAGACAGATACCTCGAGGTATTCAACAGACACCTCGAGGTATGCAGACAGATACCTCGAGGTATCTAACAGACACCTCGAGTTATGCTCACAGATACTGATAACTCGAGGTACACAGACAGATAACTCGAGTTATGACAGATAACTCGAGGTACACAGACTGACAACTCGAGTTATCTAAGAGCGGAGAGTTTCCGAAAACTGAAATAAGTCGAGGTATGCTTAAAATAACTCGACTTATGCCTCACAAGTCGACTTATGGACATAAATAAGTCGACTTATGCATGCAAATAACTCATCTTAAAGTCTCTAAACTCTCCTAACCTATCCCAAACACCTTGGACACTTCTAAACCTTTTAAAACCCATCCATACCATGCCAAAACACTTCAAAATCATTCATACACCTATTTCAACTCATCAAATTCTCAAACTCTAATTACCTATCAATCTTTTACATCTCAAGCACTTATGCAATAATCAACAACACAAGCCTAACCATCACTTTATCTATTAACATACATAACTATGCAATCTCAATCTCACACTATCCACTCTATTCTCCACATGCTATATTCTCATTTGAACTTGCATCATCCTCCTACCCACATGAATTTCAAAGCAATCTCATGCATCATTTCAAAAGCTGTACAATCAAGCATAATGACTTATGGTTTTGAAATACACTTTTGAGCTATAACTCAATTTCATTTCATCT
>JANZXV010000210.1:10744284-10763183 GCA_027576455.1 Erythroxylum roigii
TTCCGTCTTACTTTCTTCTTTCATTATTATTTGTTCTTCATCAAAATCATTTACGTAAAGTCATTTTGACTTAACAAACAACACAAGAAGAATGAGAAGTGGTAGAACACAAAACATGGAAAGAGAAGTCTGGAAATGATAAGTTTGTGTATAGTAAGTGCCTTTCAGACAAGGGGTTGAAGGTGGGCAGAATGCATTAATGGTTCTTTGATGAAATTGAAAAGTTTCAGATATAAAGAAACCAAACCACGTTAGGCGGCTAGCAGTCACTCCAAAGAGTGGTCTGGGTTAGCATTAAAGAGGTCTAGGAAGGGTTAATTAATTAGAGAGATAGACAGCTACTGCATCTAATTCCTCAATTGCTTCGCAATAGACGAAGAAGAGGAGTAAAACAAAGCCCCCTAAAGACAGACTAACGTAAATGAGTTTGGGTAGGGTTAGAAGAAATAATTGGTAAGAAGAACTATTAAAGGTATATTAGGTAGTATGTATTTATTAGTTTACGTTCCACCCAAAATCCTCCGAATCGGAGGTTTCTTATTTTTACTGTTTAGGATGGAATGGAACATAACATGAAACCCTCTGCTTCCGTCCCATTCTATTCCATTCCATTATGAAACCCTCAAACAAACGATGAAAGTATGTTACGTTCCATCCCCTTCCAGCTCAAACCATCCAACCAAACAGAGCCTAAAGTTCTCTCAACCTGTTTTGTAGATACCGTTAGAAACCAGATAATTGTGCAACTACAGTGGTTGAGATGAATCAGTTTCTAAAACGATTCGTGAGATACAACAAGATAAGAATCAAACTTCGAAATAAGATAAGAATTATTATTTATGCTTTATTATTTATTTATGTGTTAATCATTTTATATAATTAAAGTGATCTTAGTTTTCAAGAAATCAAGATATGAAAAAGTTTTATAACTATTTCGCTATAGCCTGGATCGGATCTCGTCTTGATTTCCCAACAATGGTAAAAGAGCAATCTTAAATTTTGTGATTTGATTAAAATATGTTTACACCTTGAATAAAAGTTTTTAGAACTGGTCTAGGATATTTTTAACATATCATCTGGATTTTGGAAACCATAGCCACTGAATAAGTTGTTTCCAGATAAGAATAAGAATCTCAAAAAATAAAAATATAAGTTATGGTGGCTGGAAAATTGTAGGTCTTATTGAAGCAGTGAGTTTGCACTACTTAGGGTGTTTTGGGTGTTGGTTTTTATGTTTTTTGGATTCTTGACGCTAGTCATGAGAAACTTTGGGTTTTTGTATCTGGAGAGAGTGTTGTTATGCATTGACTGGTTGGGTTGTGTTCTTTTAGATTGTGTGTTGATTGGAATATCACCAGCACCTTGCATCATCACTGGCGAGTTGACACTGGTGAGGGGTGACTGTCGCCCACAAGATGAAGCTGTTGATGGCAACATCTGTGGAAAGGCAATGGCATGAGGAGATGGAGAATCATGGTTGGAGGCGGCAGTACTGTCAAACACAAGGGAACAACAGCAGCAAAAATTCCAAAAAACCTAATTTAGAAAGCGATGAATACACGCACCTCACAAGAAATTCTTGGGACAGACGGTGCTGGCACGCGCCAGATAGTTCCCTTTCTACAAGTTTTAACCTTATAATTTAATTGTTTTAATTGGCATTAAGTAAAGATAAATCCCTAATAAATTTGGAAAAGTGTTTTTTAATTATTTGAAAATTGTTTTCAAATGGTTGATTTTATTAGGAATTTTTTGGAGTTTACTTGAATTCTTCAAAATTTTGAAAAATTATAATTAATTATTTTCAATTATATTGAATTAATTAATTAGCCTCCTTAAAATTAAGAAAAATAGTTTCTTAAGTTATTAAGAAATTTTTTTCTTAATTAAATTTATTTATATCAATTTGATTGAGAAAAATTAAATTTATAACTTCATTTGTTAAAAGAATTATTATTCAATTTATTTAGAAATTGTTTCTTTATTTATGAATAATAAGTTTTTTGATTTTTTAGAATAAGTATTTTTCTTGATTAAATTTTGAAAAATGTTTTCCTTTATTAATTTAAAAAATTAAGATCTCTTTAATATTTTTGAAAAAAATTCTAATTTATTAAGGAAATATTTTCTAATTAATTAAGAAATTAATCTCTAAATAAATAATATAATAAATTTCTTAATTAAATTTAAAAGTGTTTCATTTAATTTTGACAATAATTTCCTTTTAAAATTAAAAATTTGTTTTCTAATTAAGGAAAAGTAATTTATAATGAGATTAGAAATTGTAATTTTTAATTAGATTAAAAATAATTTTCTAATGGGATTAGAATGTGATACTTATACAATTTTAAAAAGGATTTTTTTTCTAAATTATAATGAGAAAGAAGAATAATTTATTGAAAAATTTTTTCAATTAAAATTGGAAATTGTTTTCAAATCAAATTAAATTTCTATTTAGAATAGGAATTTAATATATTTAGGAATCAATAAGTTTAGTCTAATTTATATTTTCCAAAGAGTTGGAAATACTATTTTATATTATAAAGATTAATAACTAAAATCAAACGAAGCTTGATGTTTGATGCATATAATTTGATTATGAGTGCATAAGTTATATGCTTTATTTATATGTTTGAAATATATATATATATAATGTTAAATTGTATGTTTTACATGTGTGATATTTTACATACAATTTTATGTTTCAAGAGATGAACAAATTAAATCCCTCATTTTAAGTGGAATTAAGCTTATTTAGTATAGTTGATACTAAGTTAGAGAACCAAATTTCTTAGACATAGGTTATGTTTTGGAAGAGTTCTCAAAGTTACAAAAGAAAAATTGTATGCCCATTATGCAATTTTTATTGAGGATTCAGTGACAAAGTTTTATAAATATGTAAAAATCATATAGATGAGAAAATGTATTGACATTTTAAGTTGATTAATGTCACGTAAACTTTGATGACGACATATAAGATATGTATCAATATCATAATAGCAAGATGCAAAAGGTTGTATAAAATAGAGCTGAAAGGTATAGTACCTTGATGGAATTGTTATACTTAATTTAGCCTACTAAAAGCATAATTGTGGACTACAATTAAAGCCTTAGCTATATTATGATAATAGTTGTCATAAGGAAAAAAAATGATTGCATGAATTTTCTTGCTTATACAAGATATGGTAAACATCATATGCATTTCTTGTTCATGCTTATGAGTATTTGATAATGAATTTAGATTCAACATTATTATAATTTTCAATATATGGTAAGAAATAAATTGTTAAGTAAAAGTAGATTATCCAATTTTAGTTAGATGATCCAATTTTATTCAAGTAGTTTGTATGTGTTGGATTAAATGTGACTTATGCTTAAAATAAAAGGCAAGAATGCAAAGTTAGATAACTAAAACTATCCTTTTATGCCATATTGATTAAATCAATATAACGAGAATCATAAAGTTATATACAAGGATATATATATCCTTTTGATTATGAATCATATGAAACTTGTCAAGTTGAAAAATAATCAAATCAACCTTTGGTAAAAGGATGATGATGGTATTGAATTGTTAAATTTATATATGTGATGTATTGGATGAAATAAAAATTAAAAAAGGATAATACTTATATTTCATTATATTACTAATGACTTTATGTGATATAGTCATATATATTAAATGAAATATTAATTTAAAATTTTGAAAAGTTTAAATTGTTTAAATCCAAGTATAAATTAAGCATTAAGAATGCTAAAACACTTCAATGAGATCATTGTGGTGAGTTTCAAATTTTTGGTTATCTATAAGGAATGAGATTCTCTGGTAAATACCTTCATAACAAAATTTCATAAAAGAATGGATTAATGTTAGGAAGAAAATACAATATGAGATTTTGATGATGTAATATTATTTCTTTCTACATATGCCTAGTACAATGACTTACCTTTAATAGTTCCAATTGAATCAATTAGCAAGATTATATATTATATATAAAATTCTAAGTCTTTGAAAGAGTCAAAGTTAATGATTTAAGGATGTGATGCTTGGTTAAAGCATACATTATCCATTAAATTCATAAATAAATTGGATAATAAAAAGTTATAAGGTATCCAAAAGGTTGGATATAATATTTCAGATATGAACAAATTGTTTATTTCAATGTATACTTATAAGATAATAGTTCTCAAGATAAGTAGTTGGAGTAAGATGAAATTTTTAAAGTTCAAATCTCATTAATGTACATCAAATTAGAACTATTTCCTTTGTTGATATATTTGATGTATAGTTGAAAGGTTACGAGACATTGAAATATTAACTTTCTTGATGAATTCAAAGAGTTTGTTTTTGAGATAATTGTGAATTTATCATGTCTATACGAACGTAAGTAGGAGTATGTGGAGACATATTGATGATAGAGAATAGCAATTCTAACTTTTAATTATTGAAAACATAAATGTCCAAGAACAACTCTTGTTGGATATGAAAATGATAACAACTTAATTCTGAAAATTAGATCTATATAGATAGATTGGAAGTTGTTTACCTATTCTAACTCCAAGTACGTAGATAATATACTAAAGGTGTTTAGTATTTGACAGCTTTGATACTTGTGAAGTATTAAAGATATCCATTATTTTATGTATGAGTTGATATTTTAGTTCAAGGTGATAAGGATAATATTGTATAAGTAAATCCTAATTAAGGTTTATTTACCTTAAGAACAATACCATTTAAGATTAGAAAGGTTCCAACGTAACAATGGTTGCTAATTAATCCATAATGCATTTTTTATTTAGTGGAAATGATTAATTAGATCAATAAGTTCTTTAGTGAACTTGATATAGTTCCTTACTTTATTCTAGACAGTAATGTACTGTGGAATATTAGAGCCATTAGGTGTGTCAAAGGAGCTAAGGTCTCATCAAAGATCCAAGGATTTATTTAAAGAAATTTTCTTAATTATGATGATAATTAAGATGGAAGTTATAAGATTTAAGTAAGTGCTCTCACTATGGAGAATCTGGTAGAATTCTCTCTCTAAGCCACAGTCTCAACAGTAGTATAATTGTCATATGGTGATATAGTATGAGATACTTAAACGGTTGGCTTAGTGCAAGTGGGAGATACTTAAATAAACGTGTAGGTACTTGTTAGAGAACAAGTTTACTAAACTGACCCGAAATGAAAAATCCATTTGGAACATTACTTATATGTCTATGATAATTCTCATTGTGATGACTGTCTAAGTGATCTTTTAATAAATGAAACAAAGATATGTACAAAAGGTTCACTTAAAAGTGCCACGGAAGGCACAACTAGCTAAAATATAGTAACTAGCCTCAGTACAATCCAAGATAAAGAGCAGAGGGATATCTGTAGCTATGGAAGGAGCAGTCCTATAGCCACTCAACATCTGGAACACAAATACACAACCTAATAATACCTAAGAAGTGATAATCCGAATGGGAAGCCTTACTAAATAATTCTTAAGCCTAGAAGAAGCAAGCCAATGAGATACTGAAGTGAAGTTCGCTCGTGACCAACCTCAGCTCCTGGATGGCCAAGAAGAGATTGTTATATTTTGATACTACTTATGACCTATTTAATAATAGGTCGTTCAGTCGGTAGTCATTAGATGTAACATAAACTATATGCAGATAGTTGTGTGATCAATACATGATTCATCAACCTAAAGTAATTATGAAAAATGTTCTGATGTCCTTGATTAGTATTGATTCAGGAAAATTTTGACCAAGGTCGAATGACGCTTTATAAATAATTTACAAATGTCGTTAATTAACTCAATAGCTAATGACAGAGAACTAATATGATTGGACTCAAAATAGAGTAGACATTAATTCTATGTTTTATGTCTAATCGAAACATTGTATGATAAAATGATTGAATTATACGAAAAATCATCAACAGAAAGGTTAGTCAAAATCACTTTGACATTTCTAAATATTTAGGTAGCCATGATGTGTTGCTAGAAATCAATCTTAATTTATGATTATAAATTGTTTAATTGAGGAATCAAAGATAAATTAAAATGCGTTTTAATTTGTTTAATTCTAATTATGAATTAAAATTATAATGTATAATCATTGCCAACATATTTGAGAACTTAATGAGCTTCACATATAGAATGAGTTGAAGAGAGCAAATATGTTTTATCAAGTTATATTTGATTGTAAAGTTGAGAAACTTTATGATTAAATAAATAAGGATCAATATGAGATATTGGATTTTATTTTGGCATAATTGGTATTTAATTAGAATTATTTATAATTCTAATTAAATACCAATAGAAATTAGAGTTTAATTTCAGTTAAATTACTAAAATATCTAAAACCTATTATAAATAGACTAAAGTTCTAACAGAGCTAGCATTTCTTGCTTAAGAGTTACAGAGTTCCCTAAACCTGTTTTGTGGATATTGTTAGAGGTCAGACACTTGTGCGGTTATGGTGGTTGAGATGAATCGGTTTCGAAAATGGTTCATAAGATATGATAAGATAAGAATCAAACTTTAAAATAAGGTACGAATTATGATTCATGATTTGCTATTGATTTATATGTTAATCATTTTATAAAATTAAAGTGATTTTGATTTTTAATAAATAAACAAAATCGTAACTATTCTACTACAGTTAGGATCGGATTTCGTCTTAATTTCCAACATTGTCTTTGGCCAGCGCACAAAATATTGTCCACATTTGTGAAATGACTTGGTCATTGCAAATCAAATCTACTCCGTTCCTGCATTCCTGTGTGAAGATTGACCAAAGTTGCCAATGCTCGCACAAAATTTCTGCAAGGGTTCTAACAACACTATACTAGTTGTAGTTTTTTTCTTTTCTGGATAAAATAGTAAAATACACATACAATTAAGTTCGAAATTTTTTTTCCTATATTTTAAAAATATGCAAAATATTCTCTATGGCTATCAAGAGGTCACATGACATTATTTTTAGGCGTAATCATAGAACAAGAGGTTATTAAGATAACAAATCAAAGGAGATACTTGTCAAATAAATAAATTTATTATATTTATATATTAATAAGTAATATGATATATTATTTTTAACAATTACTTCGTAACATATACAAGTTTTTAACTCTAGTTATTGCAATAATTATTTTATGAAGTTAAAATTTTCTTTTTTCTATTTTGACTTCGGTTAGTGTGTTGATCTTTTAACAATTATTATTGAAATATTTTAGGTTATCCATTTTTCAATAGCCCATGATGATGCTTTGTATCATTGGTCAAAATTTCCGTCATTTTACTATAAGTATTTTTATTAGAATTAGAATATTAAATTGTTGATCTTTATTTTTATTAATACATCAATATTTTTTTTCTCTATTTTTATTTAGATCATATATTAGTTTTTGATTTGATCTACTAGTTCCTTCTAGGTCTAAAAGTTCAATCTAAGTAACTTTTTAAAGTTCTCAAATTAATATATGATTAAAATTAATATTTAATTAATTATTTTCAATATATATTTAAGATCTTATTCTTACCATATTTAATTATATATCCCTCGTTGCCTTCAACTTTAGAAAATAACAAGAAAGAAGTTCATTTGGTGAAAAAACAATGAAGTTGAAACTTTATTGGGTTTTAGATTAAAATTTAAACTTTGGGTAGCTTCAAATTTTTTGTTAGGTCTAAGATAAATTAAGTTCGGATGGAGTTTAGAATGCTTTGGCATATTTTCCAATACGAAAACATCTGTACACATCACCAATGATACAAAATATGCAACTTTATGTAATAAAATAAGCCTTTTATGAGTTGTATTTATTAGTTAATAATACTAATACATAATATTTTCAATTTTACTATTTACTATTTAGAATTCATATTTATAAATAAGTAATAACTAATTTGATTGATTTTAATGTTAATAAGGAAAATTGTAAAATTCTTAATATTTTGTTGATTCATCATACATCATATCATTACTTGTATTATAATATAATAACATTTAATACTTAATGTTAATTAATTACTTAATAATTAATGATATGTTAATTTATCATTCTTAATGATTAATAATATATTTATTAAATTAATATTATAATAAACTGTCTTCCATATCAAACTTTTCACATATTATGCAATCGTATCAAATAAATAAGAGAAATCTACATAAAAGAAAAAGATCTATTTGTAAAGCTTTTATTGGGAAAAATGGAGAAAGATACATTAATTCAATGCAACAGGAGCAATGTGGTGATGAGAAAAATAAAATTTGAATGAAACTAAATATAAATGCACAAAATAAATTACATGGAAGAATACTCAATTTTTAATATGAGAAATAAAAATCACAAGATGTAATCCACTATAAAATTAATGAATACATTAAAATGAGCTTCAAGAGCTTACTATAACAAAATACTCATCAACTAGAGTGGTAATCAAATAATGTATATATCAAAATTCATATATAGCATAAAGATTTTGTTTCATATATACCACGGCAATTCCTTCCTAATACCATAACTGTCCCTTTTTAGTACCTCTACAATTCTACATTGTCAAACTTAACAGCTTCTCCAAAAGCTTCTTTCTCATGACAAAGGAGAAAATGGTAGCAGAAACTCGTAAAGAAGAAAAGAAAATTTACATCAAGACCATAAATAAAAAGTGACCAAAGGCTTGTAAAAGGGAAGTGAATGTAACCACACTCACCAACTACACCAATTACATCTTTAGGCCGAGTGAGAAGAAGAAATTAGTCTCCCAAACCTCACACACATGCATGAACCGAAGAGGAAAGAAGAGTGAGGAACATGGATGATTACACCATTCACCACATACCAAAAATCTAAAAAACATTCTTCATAAAGGTTACATTTCTCTATGCAAAATACACACAACCTAATCTTCTTTTAATTAAAATTGACTCCACTTGAAGAGGACCCTGGTAAATTCCCTCTTTGACTTAAATGGAGGCCTCCGCCAAATCAACAATCAAATGACAAATCATCAAACTTTCTTCTTACTAGAGACTTCGTCATCATGTTTAAACCATTATCATTTGTTTGCATTTTTTCAAGTTTAAGAAACTTATAATCCAGAATATCATGTATATATCCAAAGATATCTTATACCAATATGTTTAGACTTATCGTGCAAACAACCCAAACTTCTATTAATTAAGGGATAATATATTTAAAAGTACTTAACCTTTTAAAATTTTTTCAATTCAATACTCAAATTTTAAAATTTTTCAGTTGAGTGACCAACTTTTTAAAACCTTAACAATTCAATTTAAAACGTTAGTTTTTACTGGTGTACCTAATAGATGGACACTATGGCATTTAGTAGACATGCCACATCATTAAAAATAACCTTTCAAACTAAATTGTAAAGGTTTTAAAAGGTTGATTACTCAATCGAAAAGCTTGAGTTTTGAATTGAAAAAATCTCAAAAGAATGGACACTTTAGAATTAATTATCCCTTTAATTAAAATAGACTTCACTTTGAGGAGGGCCTATAATATCTTTTTGATATTATTAACCCTAATTTTGAGTGAGATATTAAATCATGCCTATATTGGAAAAACTGTTGTGTAAAAATTAAATAAAGATATTGAATTTTAATTAACACGAGCTTTACGTGAGGAGGAGTCGTAGCACAATTTCATATCAGTTAACCTTAATTTTGAATACATTATTAATTAGTGCCTTTGCTGAAAACCTTTTATGTAAAAATTACGTAATAATATTAATCAGGCAACATCAGAATTTAAATAATTCTTTACTATTTACGAGTAGCGATGAAAATTAGTTTTGATTAATAAATTGTCTTATTGTCAAATTAAAATATTCATATTAACACATGTATTTATATTTTTATGAAAATGGTAGTTTGTGTTAATTTCACATGGATTCAATTTGTGCACCAGTCCACAAGACAGTGGGAACTATAACACTTGTAATTTAGTATGTATAGATAAAATCATTTAACATGATTCAAATTAAGTATGATTGGGATCGGATTTAACATCTGATTATTTTAATTGTCTTTTATTTTTGTCCATGTGTCCGGCTCCGGCTCCGCCCCGGCAGTTTAGTTTAAATTAATTCGACTTCCAATCCAAGGGCACGCTGTACTTCTGTCTCAGTATCATAATTTGGCGCTCCGTTTAATCTCTCTCTCTCTCTCTCGGATTCATCGGAACGAAACTCAACTACAAATACAATACATGATCGCATCTCTCTCTCTCCCCCAAAGCCAAAACTTTAAACAAACAAGAAGCAAACATTCGAACAAGTACAATCAAATTAAATTTAATGATTATCAGCAATTATCCCTATCCCAATCCCAATCCCAATCCCTTGATATTAGCTCACTATTAAAATCCAAACTCTTATTCTTCCGATCTTCTATAATCCCTAAGAAGTAGTAGAACTGAAATTAGAAGTACTATTTCACTTCTAGACGCCTGTTTAGAAAGAAAAACGCAATGTTAGTGCGTAGGCGAACCTTGCTGAAGGTCATCGTCCTCGGTGACAGTGGGTGCGTCCTCCATTCCCTTTTTAGGGTTTCTTTCGCTCTTTTTTTTTTTCATTAACAAAGACATGTCTGATATCGGTTTCTGTCAATATCAGGGTCGGCAAGACTTCTTTGATGAATCAGTATCCTTCTAATATGCGATCATCATTTCTACGTTCTGCATTAGATCAAAATCCGATATCATTCTTTTTAGTTGCGAGATTCGTGTTAATTTAGATCTAAATTGTGCTTTTAGTTTCTGCGGTTACGGATCATATGTCATTCTTCTTCGCTGCCTGAATGAAGGGTGTGGGGATTGTTTTGGTTATCTGTTTTCTGTCTTTTAAAGAGGAATTAGGTTTCTGTTTTTACTTAACTTGTCTCAACTAGATATGTGCACAACAAGTTTAGTCAGCAGTACAAAGCCACGATTGGCGCTGATTTTGTGACCAAAGAACTTCAAATTGATGACAGGCTTGTCACTCTCCAAGTGGGGCTCTTCTTTTACTTCATTGGATTTTCTCTTTTATGTAAAATCTCTTTCGTTTTGAACATGCTTGTAAGAATACAAACATTTATTGTGCTTTAGATATGGGACACTGCTGGGCAAGAAAGGTTTCAGAGTCTTGGAGTTGCGTTCTATAGGGGAGCAGATTGCTGCGTTCTAGTTTATGACGTTAATGTCATGAGATCATTTGATACTCTTGACAACTGGCACGAGGAGTTTCTTAAACAGGTTCTTTTCATCCTTTCCTTTTTCCAGTGTAAAGGTTATCACTATGAACCTTTAGCTCGATTCAAGTAATTCCAACTCAAATTGTAATAGCATTCACTTCAGCGTTGAGCATTATAAAGACACAATGGCCTTTTGCTATCATCTTTTATTTCTTTTGCTTTTCACCTGCTTTTAAGTTCAAAGACTTGCACCACTAGACACAGTAACAGTGATCAATTTGGAGATGTGCTCTATATTTTGTGGATGGTGGTTTCAATTCATCGAAGTCTGCTTTTGGTCTGGAATTGATTTCTTGGGAAATGATAGTTGCCACATAGATCCTAATTTTAAATTAAACATTCCTTTTTTATTTGTCTATATTGATGTATATTTCTAAGAATTTACATTCTGAGCTGTATGGCCATTGACAGAGATTCTTTGGTGTAGTCAGTAATATTGAGGATTGCATGCAGGAAGATTTTAACTTTGTTGAAATAAATTTTCATGGTTTAATTTTGGAGTGGTTACATATACAAACTTATCTACATGATGGATGTGTAGATAAAGGCTATGAATGATTACATGTCTCAAGTTCTATACTTGTTTTGATTTGTTTGTGCAAGGTTTCAACTTTGTTTCATTTCGACTTTTGGCGGTTTTAACCTTATTATTGTCAACTTTTGTCATAGGAGCAGTCGTAACCTTATTATTTTCAACTTTTGTCATAGGAGCTTCTCTGGATTGATGGCCCAAAAAGTTGAATAATATGTGCTTATTTAAGTGTTATCTCTTTAACTAATTCCAATTGATTGTGTTGGATGGAGACCTGTTTTTAGATTTGATGACGTCTTTTTTATTTGAAGTTCATATAAACACTCTTCTCCTTAGTTTGGCCTTGAATTGTTTGCAGATCGCTTGAATGTTCAATTTTTATAGTCTCGAAATCTTGTCATGGCACAAGTTGTTGGTTTCAGCTATCATGCTTCTGTGATGATCCAAGCATTTGGAGTTTCATAGATGGATTTGTTTTCATTAAAGACATTCATATTTTGGAAATCCTGTTTTTTACAAGCTGTTTAATGCAATACAGATGTGAGAATTTGATCAAATTGACTAAAGGAGTATGGTTTTGGTGGGAAAGGGCGAGTAAGTGTCCTATACACTGACAATCACCAAAAGGAAAGAATGAAAGTTAATGGAACTGAGCACTCTATTGACACTGAACAATTTCCAGACCCAACAATTATTAAAAATAAAGGCAACCTTGAATATTGAGGCATTTCTTTCTAACTAAGTGCGCAATTTCTGTGAAGACTGCTCATCGAGTCTTCTAAAGTCTTAACCATCAGAAAACTGAAGGTTTCTAAGATTAGCTGATGAAATTTGACTCCAGCCCAAAACACAAATTTTACTTATATTAGACAATTTTTTCCTTGCTCTTTTCATGTTTAACTTTTCCAGTTTGTTAAGTATGACTCGAGACATTTTCTGATTTCATGAGTTATATCAAGTTTTAACATGATCTGCATTTCATTTATTACAGGCAAATCCACCCGACCCAAAGACATTTCCATTTATATTGCTTGGAAACAAGATTGATATAGATGGTGGGAATAGCCGAGTGGTAAGAACATATGTTTGATGCTCTCTACATTATCTTCTTTCTTTTCACTGTGCTCTAATCTATGGCTGTACAGGTATCTGAGAAGAAAGCCAAGGACTGGTGTGCTTCAAAAGGAAACATACCTTACTTTGAAACATCAGCAAAAGAAGATTACAATGTTGATCCTGCATTCCTTTGTATTGCCAAAGCTGCCCTAGCCAATGAGCACGAGCAGGACATGTAAGTCTATATCATGCTGATTTTTCCTGTAACTAATATGTTATTCTTGCGGTGTCTAGAATTCGATAAATGCAGTCAGGATAGGTTGTTCTATCACATTGTACTGTGCAATGTACTGTTTTATAGACATTATGTATAAATATAGGGATACTGCAATAGTTTATGCAAGAAACCAGAAATTAGGATAGAAACATTAAAAGGAATCACGTAAAAATTTGGGGGGACAGGCTTTTAGAATGGAACCAAATTGATGAACAGCATCTCATTTACCCAGATATTAAAACAAAATATCCCCTTTATAGAGAGAAACAGGCATAAACATCACTAAAGTGCAACTTAGTGAACACCAATAGAAGCTACTTCCTGTTACAATGTGAATCTTAATGTCACCAAGTTTGAGCATGAAAGCCAGATATTCGTTTTAATTTCTGCTTAAACTTGTCGACAATGAGACCCACATTGTAACAGAAAATAGCTTGTATTGGTGTTCACTAAGTTGCATTTCAGTGATGTGTATGCAGTGACTAATAGTTTCTGTTTCTCTCTCTAAAAGGGATATTTTGTTTGACTTACATTCTATGTTCCCTCCTTTCAACTTAATTGTATCTTCCATTGCCTCATTCAGTTTTTATTAAAGTCGGATGGTGAGACCTACATTTTTCTTTTTGGATCATTTCCATCACCTTTTCCTTCTTCCTTGCATTTTATGGCTGTGGGTGCCCAAACTTTAAAAATTAGACATGGATGGAAGACCAAACAGTGATCCTATGTGGCCACATGTGAATCTTGTACGTTTAGTCAATGCTTGGACTTATATATAGCACATTATTAACAACATCCATAATGGCTTACACGATCATGAAAATGCTTCTTGCTTCCTAAATTTGGAGGTGCAGCAAGTGAATAAGGACGCCTGCACCTTTTATAGTGAGCTTATGTGGAGCACCTCTTCTTGGCTCGAAATCAGGATTCTTTGACTTCCATTGTAGAATTTTTACGTAGAGGTTTCTTATCATATGAACCTTGATCTAGTTTTGGTTCCCATTTCTCCATGACTGTTGGTTGTTGTTGGCCCTCTTTTCTTTTTTGCTCCAATGTTGTATTCTTGTTATGTGAAAAGGTTGCAACTCTTGTCCTTCTTGATATTGCTTATTTTAATGGCTGGGAGAAAGGAGAAGGCGTTCTTATTTGTGTTTATTTGTCATCATAATAAGATTAAAACAGTCTTAATATTGCAATTCTCATTTACTTTTGAGGTAATAAAGAGGTTTGAAAGATTAGTAATAGTCTTAATAAATTTACTTTTATCTCTTCTTTGATCTTTTTCTTTTATTTGTTCTGTAAAAAGTGCAAGTATATTAGGATAAATCCTAATCACTCCAAAGATATAATATAGGGTTAATTATTTCGAATGTCTTGACTTTTTAGCAATTTATTAAATATATTTCAACCTTTTATTTTGTAACACTATATATTGCAGCTTGTTAAAAATGTATAATTGTGTATTTAACTGTAACACTTTTAGTGGCAGAATTTAATGGTGCTAAAATGGAATTTATGATCGTGTTTAGAACATATTTTTTAGGCACCCTACAAATTTAGATGTTGCCATGTTTTCTGTTTTTTATGTTCTTCAATTTTTCATTCCTTAAGAGATCATAAAAAATAATTTTCCCGTCAAATATTTTTTGAATTTCTATTGGATTTGCATTGGATTAGTCTACCCCTAAATGTTTTTTTTTACTCGTGATAATTGGGTCAGAGATAATGTGCAATGGTGTTTGATTATCATATATTCATTTCATAGGTTTTAATGGAGCAGGTCTAATTGGGTAGGTTCCTATCCCTTCCTAAAGATGATACAGCAATAGTATCTCAAAATCTTGCAACAAATATGACTTTATACTTAACCTCTAAATTGAAATGATCTACCATATTCCAATTCTTACTTTTCCATGATAGTAAGTTTCGTCTTCAAAATACACAATAACTTGAATTGGAATGCCTATCACCTTGTTAGTCAACATAATTTCTATCTTCCTATTAGTATGTTCGTGTTTATGATATAGGAGGCTGTTACCCATTAACTCTGCTGTTACCCATTAACTCCTTTAACGTACTGTCTGATGTGAAGTACTGCTTCTTGACACTCAACATAAGAAGAAGACATGAAATGATTTATTACACTAATAGGCAAGGTGATGTCAGCAATGTATGAGGTCTCATGATAGTGAGATACAAGAATCTTTTAACCAATCTGGGCTTCCTCTAATTACGTATGAGTCTAACGTTGAGATTTATGATAGTGTTAACAGGTTTATATCTCAAGAATCTAATCTCCTTGTAAGAGAGGTAAATATATCAAGTTTAGAGCAAATTTCCTTTAATAGAGGTAAATGTCCACTTGGATCATGTTACTTTAGTGCGGCATTGCAAGGGACTGAGATTCATGGGTTGAAATTGCTACTCTAGGTAGTCTTTCAACTGAAAAATACAGACTGGATCATCCCTCGCAAGGACAATGTTCTGCATAAACAACTATAAGAATAACTTCCTTTCTCCTCAGCCATGAAATACATAATGATCTAACTAGAATTGTCAAAGGCTGAGTTCGTGCTGTGCTGTACGCAATCTCCAAAATCATGTCTAAGGAGATTGTTTAAAACCATAAAAACTTCTTCAGCTGATATACATAATCTGATCTTCCCTGGGAAACAAACCTTGAAATTTGGTGTTGGGAACAGGAAGGGAAAAGTGAGAGATGTTTGTAAGGGGATGACAGGATTTCCTCTGGACGTCGCATCTAATGTTCCAGACTGACCGTATTTGCTTTATCAGTTGACTTTTGTTATCTATATTATTCTTTTGGGTTAGAACTGTAATCTTCGATGGAAAATTTAGTGTCTCGGTATCAAAATTCTGTTTGTTTCTTTTTGGTGCTTTATGCAGTCATAATTCAAAATTTTCATAATGTACATTTGCTTCTTCCAAGTAGCATCATGATGAGTTTGCTTCAATCTTTATTTTCTGATTGGATTTTGATAGGTCATATAGGAAGTTCTTTTTATCGCCAGCTGAGAAAAAACAAAGTTGAACATGGTCTTCTCATTTCTTCAAAGTGACTGAACTATAATGTTCGAAATGTTTTATCTTGGTCCTTTATTGCTACCTTTCTGTACTAGTTCTTTAGTTTGTGGCATGTTCTTTTAGACTTATGCTTATTTCTTTGTATTGATTTCATTATCAAACCTCAGAATGATGCCGGGCTAGAAAATCATTTTGATCCTTACTGTTTGTATTCATCCAGATACTTCCAGGGAATCCCAGATGCTGTCCCGGAAAATGAACAAAGAGGTGGATGTGCATGTTAAATCCTGATTAATTTATTTCAGGATTCATCTTTCATCATTATGGTTACAAAATGCCATTTTTTGTGATTCGTAATCTTTTAATTTGCCAGCAATTCCTTGTACACATTGTCTACTGCAGTCTCCGGGTTTAGACATGCTTGAATTTTAGATTTGCCATTTTGTCAGAGGTTGTGAAAGCCTAATTTTGGTCCAGAGTATTTGAACTGAATGCTCAGGAATTTGGTTTGGCTTGAAAGGCTGTATTGATTTTGTCAGATGCTACAAAACGTTGCGTTCATTCTTCTTATCGATTGCTTAAAGCTTGTGTAAAGGATTTTTACATGGTTAAAAGCTTGTGTGAAGGATTTTTACATGGTTAAAGCTTGTGTAAAGAATTTTACATGGTTAAAGATTGTGTGAAGGATTTTTACATGGTTAAAGCTTGTGTACAGGAAGTCTTGTGCTTTCTTTTACTTGTAATAGCGATGTTAGGGAAATTATTCAAAAGTGTTAGTTAAATCTTTGAGCTTATTTTATATCTTATGTAATCGCCAACTTAAGATTCTGTAATTAATTTGGTCTAACTATGGGATCGTCAGTATATTAATATTGAATAACATGTTTCTCAGTTACAAGAAATTAATCATAAGTATTAATTAAATCTTTGAACTTATATCTTAGATAACTTATGATTCTGTAATTAATTTAGTAAAAAGTTGGGGTTATTAAGTTTATTTGTATTTCTACTATGTTATTTCATTTTAGTTTGATCATTAAAAATTGTGATTTAAGATTCTAACTTGGTAGTCGATCAATACTCCAGTTTGGTTAACCAATATCCTCAAAATAATGAAGTTGGTTCACTTATTAGAGTTTGTTTCCTATTTGGTCACACGTCTGGTCGCTCAATTAGTCACGTCGATCGACCAGTATCTCTAGTGGTGCCCGACCCTAGGATTTTTTTCTCTCTCGAAAGTTTGGAGAGAGATTGGTTGCATATACAAACTGACCAGACACCCTCAATAGTTGACCAATATCACTCACTGCTTGACCAATATCATTTGATCCCAAAATTTCTATAGAAAGTACTTGCATGCTCTCTCTAAAACTCTGTGGCTTAAACTTGTGCGCTCTCTTGTTTATTTTTGCACGTTCTCTTGGCTCTATTATGGAATCCCTTGACCAAGAGGGACACCTCTCTAAAAAAGTGCGAATCCGCAAACGTGAGGAAGACCCAAGAGATTCTTCATTGACCGGAGAATTGCCTCATTGATGAAACAATGGGCTTTTAACACATGGAAACAACATGGTTTGGTTAATGTACTGGTGAACAATGATGACATATTTTTGTTTAAATTTTCAAGTGCAGAAGAAGCTAAATTAGTATTACAATATGGACCATGGCATGTACAAAACAAGTAGTTGTTACTTTAAGTTTGGAGGCCAGGTCTCAAATTGGAGCATCTCAAATAAGATAACATACCAATTTGGGCATGTTTATATAAATGCTAAACCACCAGTAGATTGAACCATCTTACAAGTTTCTTAGGATGACCAATACTAATAGCACTGGATTAACCAATAGCTAAAATCAAACATATTAATTATGCTAGAGTTTGTATATTGTTCACCTCATTTCCTGACTTACCTGAAACCATTCCATGCATTAGGCTAAATGAGGAGTTGGATGGAGGCCTCAGTTTGGCAAGAAATAGATACGGAGGCCAACATAGAGGATGTTTATAATAGAAACGTACAAATAATTGATGGACATGAATGTAGAGCATAATGAGCTGAATGAAGTGTACGAATTTATTATTTCTATTGTCAACAGTATAAGAAAGAATTCAGGTGTAGCAGACAACCTTATAACTAATACTCCAAAAGAAAATGTAAACGTAATTCCTAATGAAACAAATAAAGCTACAAATCAAGTTGCAATTGCAGCAAACCATGACACAACAAATAGTTCATCTATAAACAAAATTACATCTTGTACTGCAAATGATAAATATACAGTCAAGTGAGTAAGAAAGGATAACAAACAAAGGTATAGATGAATGAGCTTAATAAGCTTACAAAAGAGAATGAGAAAGTTGATAATATGGAGTAATGTATAGTTGAAACACCTAAAATTCATAATCGAATTCAGCAGCAAGCACAAAAAGAAACTCCTACTAAAGATGGTAAAACAACAAGTCAGGTAAGTAAGGAGGGACAACGAACAAAGGTACATATGAATGAGGTTAATAAGCTTACAAAATAGAATGAAAAAGATGACAATGTGGAGTAGTGTATAATTGAAACACTTGGAATTCAAAATCCGATTCAGCAGCAAGCACAAAAAGAACACGAAATCGAGATAGTAGCAAGAAGAAAATCCAGCAGGAAAATGAAACTCTCCCTAGAGGAGTTAGCCTATCCTCACCTGGAATGTAAAGGGAGCTAGTACCCCTAATAAACAATTTTT
>JANZXV010000210.1:10782870-10795278 GCA_027576455.1 Erythroxylum roigii
TTAACCCCATGCACAAAAATACGTTGTTTACACGGAACATAATCACGTAAAATACACCAAGTAAAATCTTTAACCTTGGGGGGAAGATGAGCACCCCAAATGCCACTCCATGGACCCTCCACCACGTAGTTGTGAGCCTTCGGCATTAAAGATGTAGCAACTCTATACCCAGTCTTCACACTATAAACCCCATTCCTAGTATAATGCCAGCAAAAAGTATCATTCGGCCGGGAGGGAGAAATAGGGATTTGGAAAACTTGCGCCACTTCTTGAGGAGCCAATATACCATTTACCAAAGAAGGATCCCAATTCAGCGTAATAGGGTCTATCAATTCTCTCACCTTCATATCAGACATACCCTGTAGCGGACTTGAGAGCATGTAGAAATTAGAGTCATTTGGAAGTCAAGGGTCTTTAAACACCCCAATCGAAGACCCATCACCCACACGCCATCTAACACCCTTTTCTAGAATACTTTTAGCTGAGAGTATACTTTTCCAAATGAGACTGGGGTTTCTTCCTTTGCCAGCATTAAGAAAGTCCGAGGTCGAAAAGTACCTGGCCCTGAAAACCTGGCTTACTAACGAATCAGGATATGTTAAAAAATGCCATCCCTGCTTACCCAACATCGCAAGATTAAAGCACTTCAAATCCTTAAAACCCATACCACCTAATTTCTTTGGAACACACAACCTTTCTCATTTACTCCAATGGATCTTAGCACGATCACTCGACGAAGAGCCTCACTAAAAGGAATTCATCATCTTTTGAAGTTCATCGTATATACTCAAAGGGAGCCTGAAAACACTCATACAGTACGTAGGAAGGGCTTAGGCAACTGTTTTCAGCAAAATTTCCTTACCTGGTCTGGAAAGAAGCTTGTTCTTCCAGCTAGTAATCCTTTTGCGTAACCGATCTCTTAGAAATGTAAAAACCTGCTTTTTATTCCTCCCGATTAATGAGGGTAATCCAAGATAGCGACCATGATCAATAAGGTTAAAAACCCCAAGAGTATGAGTGATAGCATGTCGAACATCTTGCTTCGTATTAGAACTGAACATGATACCCGACTTCTGAAAATTGATTGCTTGACCCGACGCCGCTTCATAAGTAGAAAGGATATTCTTGAGCGTCCCACATTCACTGGTAGAAGCTCTGAAAAAGAAGAAGCTATCATCTGCAAAGAAAATATGAGAAATGGTTGGGGGCCCCTCATAAATGCGCACACCATGAATATCACCACGCAATTCCGCTTTACGCAATAGGGCTGAGAGGCCTTCCGCACAAAAAAAAAGATACGGGGAAAGAGGATCCCCTTGTCGTAGCCCCCTATTCGGATTAATAGGCCCCACACTGTTGCCATTAAGTGCCACATAATACCTCACAGTAGTCGCACAAAGCTTAATCCAGCTGACCCATTTAGCATCAAATCCCAGTCGAAACAAAATAAACTCCAAATAACACCAATCCACCCTATCATAGGCCTTGCTAATATCAATTTTAAACGCGACATCCCCACTTGCACCATGACTTTTATTCTTCATATAATGAATCAACTCAAACGCAACCATAATATTATCCGAAATCTATGTAGCACGGACACGGCAAAATGGTGCCGTGACCGTGTGTCCGACACGTGTCGGACACGGACACGCAGTGGACACGCGGTGGACATGTGTCAGACACGTGTTCGTACGTGTCGGAGTAAAAAAATCATTTTTATCGGCTCAGACACGGCTTGAACATAGCTCGGGATAGGGACACGGCTCAGACACGTCTTAATATGGCTCGTAACATTTTTATAAATTATTCAAAATTTTATTTAGTTGAATGGGTAGTCTTCTTGTTAAAAAGATATAATTGTTACAACTTCTCGAATTCTCGAGATTTTCCAGCCATTGCTCCTCTTTGTTTTCTCACAAATCATCTGTCGCATGACTCCTTGTTTTCCAGCCATCTGTTCTTTCACGTATGCGCTGGTTCTTCATACAACGTTGTTAGGTATACTGAAATCCACGCTTTATGTACTCTGTCCTTCACGTCTGTTCTGAAATCCACGCTTCTATATATGTTGTCCTTTGCTGTGAGATTTTTAATGGAAACATAGTCGTGTGTTTCCACGGGTCTTCCAAAATGGGGGATTTGCACAGCTTTCCTGCGTGTTAGTGACGAACTGACCGTTCTTGTGCTGCAACTCGTCTGGTACTTTAATTGCATAAGACTATTGGTTTCTCCGGGAACTGTGAAAATATACATTCTTGTCATTAACAATCGAAATAAACCAGTTTCTCCGTTCTACATAGACTTCTCTAGTAGCCCCAAGATTTCTTGCGCCGTATAGAGATTTTGGTGGGTATTTGGCTGGCATTAATTGGTCTCCTTGTTCACCAACTTTTGGGTTTATTGTTGGAAAAGAAACCTTAAATCGACAATGTCAGTTAGCGTCTTCTGTTTGTGTTGTGGGGCTTGTCTTCCAGTTTAGAGTAGACTTTCCTAGTTAAATGGGCGTCAAATTTTATGTTGTACTCACCTTCTATAGTGTCAGTAAAATAAGCAAATACTGACGTCTGAAATCTTAAGTCTACGGGGATTTTTATGCTTGTCGATGTAAAATTATTTTGTACATTTGGCACTTGTGGCAGAGTTAACAATGGCAAATTATATGCTCCATGTTTTTATGACTTTTGTTTTTTTTTAATTTATAATATATATATATGCCGTGTCCGTGTCCACCAAATTTTAGAAGTTGGTGTGTCCCTGTGTCCGTGTCCGTATCGTGTCCCGTGTCCGTGTCTGTGCTTGATCCTCTATAAACTCAAAGAGCTTATTCTGCTTAGAAACCTCAATCAGACATGCAATACAATTATCCTAGCTTCACTAAATGTATAACTTGAAGTTACGCTCGGAATGTAAACATATGTATAGGAAAGAGATGCAGAGGAAATACAGTACAGAAAAAGTAGCAAAGAGGAAGCTAAAATACCTAATCGACTGAACCAATGCAGTCGAAACCATCAGATCTCCTCGACTTCCTCGGCAGTTGTCGATTTCCCCTCCAGAGATAAACACATGACTATGAGATTGTAATCTAAATTGCGAGAAGGATGAAAAGAGGGATGATATACAAAGATCAAGTCCTTACCTCTAGCTAGATGGAAGGAATCCGAAAAAGGACACTACCTTCGATCATACCTTCTCTTTTCTCACAGCCCTAATTCGGTAATAGTAGAACATTCGATGTGTAGAAAGGGAAGATCCTTACCTCAGTTTCAAATGACAATGTTTGGTAAATGAGTGTGCTCTTGGTGTACCAATGTTGTTCCAATAGGTACTGATGTATGATGTCGTTTTTAAGTTGATTTTTGCTGTAAAAGATTAAGGAGAGATTAGATCTTATCCGAGAATCCTCTTTATTTGTTCTTTTCAATACAATTTTAATACTAAGAAAAAGTATCAACAAAAGGGCACAATTGTATTTTCATATATTAAAATTTAGCTGGTAGAACAAAACACTCATGTATAGCAGCTTTTTCATTTTTTGTTGATCAGCCAATTACCAAACAACTTTAATAGCATTTTAACTAGTCAAACAACTGAATATAACCAATAAGCCAAAAAAATGGCTGATCCACTGTTAACCAAAGGAGGCCTATATTATTTTCTATATGGTAACTATGAACCTGTTTGGCAATCAGCGAATTACATTAGTTATTAGCTGATTCTATCAGTGGTTAGTTAACAGCGGATTATATCAGCTAATTTGACTAATATATAATATCAGTTGTTTATTAAAGATGTTTGGTAAAATTAGTTGTTTATATCTAAAATGACTTATGAGATTATAACTTAAAAAAATATTTATAAGGACATGAGTATTATATTTAATATTTCTTTGAATATCCTCGTAAGAATTTAAATTTTAGATATTTAATTTTACCAAAATTAAGTTTATAAATCCATTAAAAAATATACAACATATAATAATAACAATAACAATAATAATAATAATAATAAGTAATTTTTTATCCTTTCTCAATCATAAATTAATGATAGATATTTAACATAGGCCAATAACAATAATTATTGCAAAAAAGAAAAAGAAAGCTTTGGCTACCAATAATTACAAGAACAGTAACGTAAGTAGTGGCTGTTTTGAGATTAGGAAGAGGGAAAAAACAAAAAAAGAAAGAAGATGACGATTAAACGGTACAATTGGCTTTTTGCAATAAGTTGATTGAGCTCCAAATCAAATCGCTTTTATAAAGGAGTGTTTTTTTAAAATTAACTAATTGAATTCGATTAGCTAATCCAATCAGTTGAATACCAAACATATTTAACTAACAAGTTGTTTTCCAAACAAGTCCCATATACACGTGTGCTTTTTTATATTAATTTTAGGGGAAGAGGAGATTTTTGCATGCACTGTTAACTAATTTGACAGGGACGAAAGTTGGTAATCAAATGAACAGGATTGATTTTGTACTTTTGCTAACTTAATTTAAATGTCTTCAAAAGCCAATTTTGACACCATTTACTGCTGTGTTTTGCTCGTATCAAGAAAATTTCATCAACTAAGGCCTAAATCTGTGTCTAGTATATTTTGAGGAACTGCAAGGCACTGGCTTCATGTCTTACTGCACACCCCAGGAAAATACTTATAGCAACATCTCAGCTGGTTCTGGAGCAGCTTTGATGGAAGTTATAAGAGGCAATTGGTTGATCCTGCCCCTACAATTATAGGTGGACTACATTTACCTGCCACCACCACTCCACAAGATCTAAAACAACGGGAATTGGACAATTTCCATTGAGAGTTGGTATCCAACACCAAGAGAACATGCCTTCTGTACCGTAGACCTGAATAACTCACTCTAATCCATAGCCAGACTTCACGAATTGCATTCACTAGGCACCATTCATGAACAAGGCTTTTGTGAAGATAGTTGTCTGCTTAATTATTTTCTCAACTCTTTGTCAAAAAACAGATGCCCTTACAACTCTAAATTTACGTTCATTGAGACAATGATCATTGTTACTGGTCCTAATTAAAAAGAATATGCCATACTTAGGTAAAAACTGCCATTGACTCACTTTACAAAGAACAAACATAAGATATATATATATATATATAAAGCCAGTGATTGAAGTGCAATCGCCATTCTTGATGACCTGTCAAAATTCATTTCACCCTACAAATCAACAGAACAACTTGATACAACATTTTGTGGCAGGCATTTCAAGAAACTTTCTTTCCTTGCGAGCACGACTTATGATTTCTCGTAGAATTTTAAGCCAATATGGTTCACTATTGCTCAAAAGATCAATTGCACAGTGCACACTTGTGTAGCATAATTCTTCACAACTCAAGTCCAGGCCCTGATCAACATCGTCAGTCGTAGACTTTTCGACAAATTATGGATATCTCACACACAATATCCAGAGGCCAGAACATGATTGGAGGTTCTTCCCTTCCCCCCACACTCCAGTGAATTTGTTTTAGCGTACGAGACAAAAACCCTTCTTTTCCCAGGATAATTAGAAAACGGTGATATCCTGGCATTTTCCTTCATTAATCCCTTTCAAATTTGAACCATTTCCAGTTTGCATAGAAGCTTTCTTCTTCATGAAAAAATAGGCCATTGCCAGTAGCAGTTCCTGAATTTGGAGTTGTTAAACTAGCTGGCAGATTTTGCCTGTACCTCTTGGCCATCACTTCTGCATCAGCTAACACTTTCTACTCGGATGACAAAAATTCATACAGATCAATAGTCCAAATAAATAACACCAACTAAAAACAAAAGTAAAGCCATAAAAGATTTTTACCTCTCTGTTTGATATGAAAAGACCAGGCTCACTCTCAAGATCAGCAATACTGTTACAAGACATCAATGAAACTGACTATTAGCGCCAGCTTGCTAACAACATATGGTATTAGACAACTCTTCCAGAACATCTTTACTAGCTTCCAATTGTAGTTAAGCTATGTAAAGATCCATGTTTTGCTATCAAAGCCAGACTACTGCCTTTAATATGGTGTAAGAAAAAGAAAACAAAACTCATAAGAAATGCATGGCTTCACAAAACACCTGGGTAATCTAAATCAGTAATAAAACAGGTCCTGTTTGATGGGTATTGGCCAGCCTCACTTACAAGCTCTGTAATACAGTTTGAAACATGAAGGAAACAAGCTATTAGCACCCTCTTACTAACAGCATATTGGCATTAGTCAAAATTCCCAGAAAATGAGCATTTGAACTAGCTTTGAATTCTATTAAAGCCAGATTCATATATCCTGAGACCACAGCAAAGTTCAAAAGTTCTTATCAAAGTTTTTCAGAGAAATGTGTTAGGATCTTCGGGAGAGAGAGAGAATCATTTCAGAGGAAGAACAGTGGGCCAAGGAGGGAGTTAGTTGTCAACTGATGTGGCTAATTAGTTAGGCATAACAGAATGTACCTAGGGAGGTTATAAAGAGGGGAAAAAGAAGAAGGGAAAAGGTAGGCAGAAACTTGAGAGAAGATAGTGACAGAAGGATTCACACCTTCTGAGGAGCAAATATGCTCTGGTTAGGGAGGGAGGAGCAATTCTGCTCTGGTTATGGAGGAATACCATATTCCTATACGGTAGTGATATATACACTACCATTATATTGCAATAATATAGTAAAATTCTAGTATTCTAAGGTTAGAGTCCTAACAAAATGCATAACTCAATTGAGCATAGGGTTGTGATAGACATATTCTAGGAAAAGAAGGCCCATGAATGAGGGGACAGTTGGCTGATCCTAGAGCAAACATATGGCATTTTGTTATCTTTCCCTTTCATTACTTTACTGTTATTTTGTTATGTTTGTTATGCCGTTATTTTTGAGTCTGGAAAAGGTACATATAGTCTGTAGCTAGGAGTGAGAGAAAACATGTCAATTTGGTTGTTGTTTAGGAGAGCTGCAGCCCTCTTGAAAGGCTACTATCTTTTTATGAAAATTCCCTTTTCCATAATACCACAAGAGTTGATTGAATCGTGTTGTTCTTTTACATAATGTAGTATCCTATCAAAAATTGGTATCAGAGCTAGCAAGCCATGCCTCCGAAGAACTCTGACGGTAAATGGAAGCGATTGAGAAAGAATTGGAAGGAATCAGAGAGGAGTTAAGTAGGATTCCAATAGCGGAAAGAGTTGTTGAGAGAATTTTGGAGATAGAGAAGACTCTCACCACACTCTCCCAAAGAGTGACCCAAATAATGGCCACAATTAGTGAACAACAAAGAATGCTGCAAGGGGGAAGTAAATCTTTGGGTAAAGGAAAGAATACTGAACGGGAAGAAGGGTCTAGCTTGTTTGAAAAAGAAAAGAATGAGAGTACCTATGGGAGTGGAAGAAATGGTAAGTCGTTACGGTGGCACATACCCAGCAGCAAATGAAAATGTTGAGCAGGAGATGTTTGGGAACTCAGAACCATGGCGTATTGGGAGGCGTCTTAAGATGCCCTTATTCAATGGAACGAATCCGAAAGGCTAGTTATATCAAGCATAACTGTTCTTCAAAATGAATCGAATGAGCGAAGCTGAAAAGTTAATGGCGGCTGGAATCAACTTCGAAGAGGATGCTCTCGCTTGGTTTCAATGGACTGATGCGGGAACACCATTCGGCAGCTGGAGTGATTTAAAATAGCAGATGGTTTAGGGTATGTTTGGGAGTTTAGGATGGAATGGCAATTAATGGAACGGAACGGAACGGAATGGAATGGAATGAGCCACTCCATTGTTTGGATGTTTAAATAAAATAAGAGAGGGACTCCTTTGACCATTGTTTGGAAGTGATACTAAAAATGAATGGAATGGAGTGGCTTGTAATATTTTTTTCCAAACTTACCCTTGTAATAAAATATGCATAATTGCCATGAAACTATTTTAGTAACCCCAAAGCATTTCAAATTATAAGGAGAGTATTATGGTCTCCAAACTGACGGTCACTTCAGTTAGATAAGTAACTTACAATTTCTTTAAATAAATGGATTAAAAAAAGTTCCAAAAAAAATCACTAATAATACTAACATATAACCCTGTAGGGCTTGGAATAGTCAGGAGAAACACAATGAATAGTAACATATAACCCTGTAGGGCTTGGATGGTATTTTTGTCATTAATTAGGGCTTCACTTCTAAACCCAAGCCATTCCATCCACAAAATATTGAAGTTTGGATGGCAAAGGATGGCTTGGCAAAAGGATGACTTTGGAAGCCATCCTTTGCCATTCCATCATGTTTTAAAATAAACACTCAAATAATGGTTTAAATCATTTGGGTCATTCCATTTCTTGCCTTTCCATCCTTCTACCCACATCCAAATATACTATTAATAGGTGAGTTTACAAAAGTAATAATTACTAAATCAAAATGTGTGATATAATTCGTGAACCAATTTACGCATTTTTTGCACTTTTGATATATTTATTGACAGCCATTTCGTTATTAAATTATTGAGACACGTAATGTAACCGCGGTCTTTTTACCTCGAATAGTACGGCTGTAGACAACTATTCCAAGCCTCACTTCCTTCGGCTTTCTTGCTAGTGCATTGAACGCGGCCATCTTCTTTTCGGTAAAACCATTTCATTCATCATTAAACTTATAACTTCCATACTTTAAGGTAAATTATCATTTTTTTTTCTTGAATTCTATTAAAATTTTATGTGTTCTAAAAATATTGTATAAAGTCTTTGTGTTTTGTAAAAATAATGGAACAGTTACGTAACATAGAAGTGATTTATATAACAAATATATTATATTAAAAATATAATAATATTAGATATTAAATTAATCTTAGTAAAGAATAATATTGATTATGTTTGTTAATTAGGAGTAGCATCTTATTAGTTTAATATAATAATAACTTAAGTTATTCACTATATTGTGATTTATTATGTAATAATACTAGTAAATAAAATGGCCAATTACTCATTTTTTTATAATATATTTTTATAAATATTTAATAATTAACTTAATTGACTATTAGTCTTATTAAATAAAATTATAAAATTTTCTATTTTCTATTTATATCTTATTACTTACTTGTACCAAAAAATACAAATTTTAGTTAGTATTAATTTATTAATAATTAATAATATGTCAATCATGTTAACACGAGAATAAATTAACTTTTTATTAATATTCTATTTTATTTTTAATTATATCAATAATCAAAAGATCAATTAGTTGATGATTTTTATAACAATCGTACTCAACAATTCAATAGCACGAAATGTAATGGTTACGTTCCTATCCTAAAGTTGGCATATGAGCATTCTCTAGGAGAAGATAAGGTTATGGTTACATACCAATGAAAACCTTCTCTGTAAACACAAGAAAAAGGATGGAAACTAATGGGGAGAGTTTTCACTAGAGGAGACTATTGGGAGGTGATGGGTTTAGTAAAGCTTAATTTAAAAGACAACAAAAAATGGGTGGAAGTAGAACAAGTATTAGATAACCATGAAAGCCTAGGTAATTCCGCTTAGGTTGAAAGGGAACCACCTACAAATGGTAAGAGTGTTCAAGTGCATAATATTCCAGATTCAATTCAACCAGTGGGAATTCAACAGCAATCATTAAGTGCCTTAAATCACTAAAGAACAAGAGGGAGAATGAAATGCAAAATTAATGAGAATAATCCTTGCCATAGAGACCTTGAACTCCAATAGAATGAGCAAACTCAACAGATAGTAGAACAACAGAGAGGAGTTACTCAAGAGGAACAGTTTGAACAAGTAATCACTCGGAAAAGCAACAGGAGCAATAGAAAAGGCTCCAAAGGGAAAAGTAGTCTCATATGACCCTGATAGTCTGGAATGTAAGAGGAATAAACACCCTTCTAAGCTTAATGCGGTAAGGGATTTTGTTCTAAAGGTAAAGCCTTTGTTATTTTGTTTATTGGAAACCAAAACTAGAGAAGCAAATCTGAATAAATTAAGTTGTTTTGGTAGCAAATGACAGTTTCTCATAAACCACTAACGTCATGCCTATGGAAGGATTATAATTTTTTACGATGGTAATCTCATATAAGTGAATGTTCTAGAAACCAGCCAGCAATTTATTCACACAAAGCTTAACTTCAAAATGTAAAATTCTTATGCTTTAGCTACTTTTGTCTATGGTTTTAATACAGTATTTCAAAGAACTGAGTTGTGGACTTCCCTTTGAAGACTCAAAGCTTTAGTTAGAGTTCCATGGCTAGTTAATGGGGACTTTAACGCCACCCTTTATAGATTAGAGGCAAAAGGAAATTGTAACCTACTCAACTACACCTATGATATCCTCGATTGCATGCAAGATGTGGAATTAATAGATTTAAAACCTGAAGGTCATAGGTTCACTTGGTCCGACAAACAAAGTTCTAATTGGCTCATCTAGAAAAAGCCAGATAGGGCTATGGTTAATGCGAATTGGTTAAATACTTTTTCAGGAAGCTCAGTCAATTTCTTAAACCCGGGAATTTCTAATCATACCCCTATCAAGGTTGATAATTTGTTTAAAATGACTAGAATATATCACCTTTTCAGATTCAACAATTTTCTGGTTAATATGGAGGGCTTTCAAGAAGCAATTACTAAGGGATTGGAGTATGAATCTATGATACTAAGCATTATATTTGTTCACAAAAGCTTAAGGCTATTAAATAGGAATTGAAGATATTATATTTAAAGAGAGGTCAGAATTCCACAAATGAGATAGAAATAGCAAGAAACAAGCTTTCAGAAATTCAGATATCTTTAGCAGCTAACCCTACTAATTGTACACTAGTTATAGTTGAGAAGAAAGCCCGTAAGACCTATTTGCAAATAGTGGATAATCCATATTCTATATTGAAGTAAAGAGCCAGAATTAATTGGATTAAAGATGGGGACAGATGTAAAAAAAATTCTTTAATTTAGTGTCAGCTCAAAGAAATGTCAACAGAATCACATCCATAAAAACCGAAGCTGGTGAGATTATATTTGGGCAAGATGGAATTGCAAAGGAATCCATGAATTTTTATCAAAATCTCTTAGGCACAGAAGGTCGTTCTACAAGTAATGAAGTAGACCTTAGGCAATTTCTTATAGTCAAGATTCCTAAAAATGAAGCTTCATTGCCAATTAGACCTGCCACGAATCAAGAAATAAAGAAGGTGGTTTTTAATATGAATGACTCTAAGGCTCTAGGTCCAAATGGATTGAATGGGCTTTTCTTTCCAACAACTTGGAGTAGCATGGGGAGATTAGTTAAAGATGTTATGCAGGAGTTTTTCCAAAAATGGTGCCTTGCTTAAGGAGATTAATAAGACCTTTCTTTGTTTGGTCTTTAAGAGTTCCAACTCAACCACTTGGAGTGATTGCAGACCTATATCATATACTAAGTTCCTATATAAGATTATCGCCAAGATTTTGATAAATAAGCTGAAGGATGTTAAACACTTACTTATCAGTGAGAATCAAGGTGCTTTTATGAGTAGTAGAAATATTGGGGATAATATCCTTTTATTGCCGGAGTTTTTGAAAGGGTACATTCGAAGAAAAAGTCCTCAAAACTACACTATTAAATGGATTTACAAAAACTCCTACAAACCATGTCACAACTATGAGTTAATGCTCATGGATGTGACAATTTTCCATGCTCACAGCCATACAATTAACATGTCAAATTAATTGCATGGTCGTGAGTTAATACTCAAAGCCATGTGATTGACCTTTTATTATGTATTTGTTTAATTGACTATTGGACCATGAAAATTCTTATCATATGCTAATAACTCACTTGAGACTACTAACAACTAATCTTAGAATTATCAACTAATATTATTCAGGTTAAAGGTATTAAGATTGCTTTACCAATTTGTGAATTCCAATATTAGCTTCGACCCTAATCTAGAGGATTTATCTCGACTTACCTCTAGGTTTGAAAATAAATCCTTTTAATTACGGTAGATCTATTCATAAACAGGATACCTCAATTTATATGTTATGAAATCATATTATATTCTAATATTTTAGATCTATTAGAACATATATTAAACACATAATTGAATTACAATAGATCAATAAAAATAATTGCATTAGATAAAAGAATCAAAACCTGTTATTACACAAACTAGGGTTCATCTCACCTAGACACTAAAGATGTTTAGTTACATATGATAAAAAACAAAATCAAACATAAACAGAAAGAAAAACAAATAAAATCAATGAATTCATTATTCTAAATCTCCCTTTATCTCCTATTAAATATTCTTGCAAGGTAAAGGTTTGAAGATGTATTCTATCGAATCTGTCGATGATTTCTTTGCATTTTCCATGTCTTTGGATCAATATCACCCCTTTTGAATGATCCCTATGTCTCTAAATTCCTTTGATATGACCTTATGTTCAGTCCAT
>JANZXV010000210.1:10795378-10809428 GCA_027576455.1 Erythroxylum roigii
AACAATGGTTTAAATCATTTGGGCCATTCCATTCCTTGCCTTTCCACCCCTCTACCCACATCCAAACATACTCTTAGAGGTTCGGCCAAGCTTAAACTGGGAACTTGTGCGAAAGGTTTTTATATATAAAACATGGGTCAGTGGCCGACTATCAGAGGGAGTTTGAGAAACTCTCGGCACCACTAACGATGCTGCCTGTGGAGGTGCTAGAATCCACTTTTGTTAAGGGGTTGACGACAGAGATTAGAGCTAAGCTTCATTTGATGAACCCGATGGGGCTTAAGGCCCTATGAATACAACCCAAATGATTAAAGAAAAGAACTAGACCATCAAGCAAAAAGGAAGCACATCGGGACCTATTTCTCTTAAACCCAGTCAATGGCGAGAAGGGAAAGGACTCGTGGGTCGAAACATGAAACAAGAGGGAGAAGCCAAGGCTTCAAACCGAGGAACCTTCTGGAGCACTCGTTTCATGCCGCCAACTTGAGAACCAGCGAGGACTCCCGCATAAGGAGGCCGACAACAGATCCGGCTCACTGATGCCAGATCCGAGACAGAAGAGCATGGGGGTTGTGTTATTTGGGTGAAGAAAAGTACTGGCCAGGCCAAGTGTATTAGAAGAAGCTTCAAATTTTGCTCATCACCGACGAAGAAAGAGAAGAGGAGTCGGTGGGTATGGAACCGAAGGATGATGACCACATTTTGGGGGACAAGACTGAGAGTGCAGAAGTACACATGACGGAAGCTGTTGAACTATCCCTAAATACGGTGCTTGGCCTAACCACACGAGGCACAATGAAGATGAGAGGGACATTGGCTGGGAGAGACGTGACAGCGGTGGTCGATTGTGGAGCTACCCATAATTTCCTAGCTGTAGAGATCATTGAAGAACTACAAGTACCCCTCATTTCCACTTACAATTACGGGGTAATTATGGGTAATAGTATAGCAGTTAAAGGGAGGGGCATTTGCAAGGGAGTAAGGGTTGAGGTTCACGGAATAACAATTATTGAGGATTTTCTGCCTCTACAATTGGGTAGTACTAATATAATTCTCAATATGAAATGGTTGGGAAGTATTGGGAATATGGAGGTGAATTGGAGTAACCTGGTGGAAGGAATTTTGTGTTGATGGTTCTTGAGTGGTGCTAAAAGGGGACCCCAGTTTATGAAAGACAGGAGTTTCGTTGAAGACCATGACTAAGGTAATACAACAAGGAGTGGGGCTGATTGTGGAATTATGTCAGATGGAGCTTCTTGGATAAATTACTAGTGACAAATGGGCAGTTTCGGAAATGGTCCAATGAGTGCTAAGGAACCATCAGAAGGTATTCCAACCTATGACAAAACCACCTCCTAAAAGGGACATCGACCATGTAATTAACTTGGAACCGGGAACGTCGCCAATTAATGTTAAACCCTATCATTACCCACACTATAAAAAAAAATGAGATCAAGAAGATGGTCAAGGAAATGATTACAGCAGGAATTATTCAACCATCCACGAGCCCTTATTCCAGTCCAATGCTACTGGTTAAGAAGGTTGGGAGTTGGCGCTTTTGTGTAGATTATCGGGCGCCTAATCTAGTGACAATAAAAGATAGTTACTCAATACCTATAATTGACGAGTTACAGGGGGCTAAGCTCTTTTCAAAATTGGATTTAAAATCAGGCTATGTTCAGATCTGGATAAGGGTGGAAGACATTCCAAAGACGACATTTAGAACTCACGAGGGTCACTACGAATTTAGGGTGATGCCCTTTGGGCTATCAAATACCTCGGCAACTTTTCAGTCCTTGATGAATCGTGTGCTTCATTCTTTCCTGAGGAAGTTCGTCTTAGTTTTCTTTGATGATATATTAGTCTACAGTAGAAATGAAAGGGCCCATGCTGAGCACTTGGATAGGGTGCTTACCACCTTGACAAAACGTCAACTTCATTTAAATGAGAAGAAATGTGTGTTTGGCAGAGGAAGATTGAATATTTGGGGCATTGGGTGACAAAACAAGGGGTTAAGGTGGATAAGGAGAAGGTTAGAGTAATGGTAAATTGGCCTACACCATCAAACTTGAGGGAACTCCTGGGCTTCTTAGGCCTTGCAGGTTACTATAGGCGATTTTTAAAAGCGTACAGAAATATAGCTTGGCCATTGACACAGAAACTCAAGAAGGACTATTTCCATTGGAATGCAGAAGCAGAAAAGGCATTCCAACAATTGAAAGAAGCTATGACACTTGTTCCCACCTTGGCTTTACCTGATTTTGCCAAGCCTTTTACTTTGGAAACTGATGCTTCAGGTATGGGATTAGGTGCAACTTTGAGATGGTCGCCCTATTGCTTTCTTCAACTAATCTTTGTCAACCCGCAACCAACTGAAGTCAATATATGAACGAGAATTGATGGCTATTGTGTTGGCAATGCAAAAGTGGAGGCACTACTTGTTAGGACAACATTTTGTGATTCAAACTGATCAAAAAAGTTTGAAACATTTGTTAGAACAGAAGCTTATACAGCCAAAATATCACAGGTGGGTTGTTAAATTAATCAGGTATGACTTTGAGATCCGGTATAAACCGGGAAGGGAAAATGTTGCAGCTGATGCCTTATCCCAAATCTCTTAGCCTAAGCCACTTCAACTGACTGCTATTTCAATTCCAAGGGTGTTAGACAGTGATTTAATATAAAAAGAAGTGGCTGCGGACACCAACTTTGCTGAGATAATTCAGAAATTGCAAGACTCTTTGCAACATGGCACTCTGTTGTATAAAGGGAGAATGGTTCTGCCCAACAATTCCAGTATTTTGCCTACCTTGATACACGAATTTCATACTAGTCCAATTGGGGGACATCCCGGATTCTTAAGGACCTATAAAAGAATTAAAAGTGAGGTGTTTTGGAGGGGTATGAAGGAAGATATTCGAAAATTTGTAGCTGAATGTGCCATATGTCAACAGAACAAATACGTAACTGCCTCTCCCTTGGGACTACAACCTCTTTCCATTCCTAATAGAATTTGGGAAGATATTTCTCTTGATTCCGTGGAAGGCCTTCCCAAACCAGTGGGCTATAATTCCATTCTTGTGGTTGTCGGCAGGCTGAGTATGCGCATTTTCTGCCTTTAAAACACCCTTTCACAGCGAAGTCGGTGGCTGATATTTTTGTTCGGGAGATTGTTAGACTTCATGGAATGCCTAGGTCTACTGTTTCAAACCGTGACAAAATTTTCATGAGCAATTTTGGGGAAGAAATATTCAGACTACAAGGGACTGTCCTATGGCGGAATACAGCCTATCATCCCCAATCCGACGGTCAGACCGAAGTTGTAAACAAAAGCATAGAGACCTATCTGCGTTGCTTTGCAGGCACTCAACCGAAGAAGGGGAGTTCTTGGCTTCCATGGGCAGAATACTGGTATAATACTTATATCTACTAACATGACTCCCTTCAAAGCTATATATGGTAGGGACCCCCCAGATTTAGTGCATTCTGGCAATCAAACTACAAGAGTAGCTGACTTGGAGAATCAGCTCAAAGAAAGAGACGCAATTTTGGAGGAACTCAAGCTCCATCTTGCAAAAGCTCAACTAAAAATGAAGGTGCACGCAGACAAACATCGGAAAGAAGTTCAATATGATGTGGGTGATCATGTTTTCCTCAAATTGAGGCCTTATAGAATGCGCTCCTTGGCTGAAAAGCAGAATGAGAAACTCTCACCTAAGTTTTTCGGTCCTTATTGCATTCTAGAGCAAATTGGAGCAGTGGCATATAAACTTGATTTACCGGTTGGTGCTAACATCTCCCCTATCTTTCATGTCTCCCAACTCAAGAAGGCGCTTGGATTTCAACAGATCAATCAGCCCATTCCACCTCAATTGACTTCGGACATGGAATGGGTTGTGACCCTGAAGAAGGTACTGCAGTGGCATGACACTGTGGGGAGCAAAGAGATTTTGGTTAAATGGTGTGAACTACCTGATTTTGAAGCAACTTGGGAATCTCGCGAGGCAATCCAACAACAGTTTCCTAATTTGCTCCTTCAGGACAATGTGGAACTCGACGGGGAGGGTAATGAGAGACCTCTGATTTGACTCACGTATTCTAGGAAAAGAAGGCCCGTGAATGAGGGTACAGTTGGCTGATCCTAGCGCGAACATATGTCATTTTGTTATCTTTCCCTTTCATTACTTTATTGTTATTTTGTTATGTTTGTTATGCCGTTATTTTTGAATCTGGAAAAGGTACATATAGGCTATCGCTAGGAGTGAGAGAAAACATGTGAATTTGGTTGCTGTTGAGGAGGGCCGCAGCCCTCTCGAAAGGCTTCTACCTTTTTATGAAAATTCCCTTTTCCATAATACTACAAGAGTTGATTGAATCGTGTTGTTTTACATAATGTAGTATCCTAACAGGTTGATTGATAAATTATTCAAACGGTACTCCTTACAGAATTAACCAGGTAAACTAGACTTGAAACTAGACGTGAATCGACAGTTTCAATAGTGCCCTCGACACGATTTAGGATCTCCTACAAATTACTATGTGCATGAAGCAAAGGTATGCATAGTCAACTGTGCATTATAATGCAAGCTTGCATACAATACCATGCCAACTGGGGAGTCCTTCATGGTAATTGCAGTTTTAACTGAGATCTGAATAACCCTCTAGCGGTGTGTTAGCTGCAAAATCATTCCTTCATGAATGATATTTCCCTTGAGTAGCAACCCAAGTTCTTATTTACAACACACTTTTCTTCAGAAAAAATACTTATCTACCACTTACTGTCTAACATTATACCCGAACTCTCAAAAACTGCAAATAAGACAACGTCACAGTGTTATGTGTTTTCTCAAAAAAGAAAATATCTACTCATTTAGGTCTATTTAGGTTTGCAGCTGAGACTATCATATCGAGCAGCTTTTGAATGAAATCTACCATGACTTAAGAGAATTTAAGTTTATGCTTTCATCCTCACATGAATTCCAGTAAATTTTAATTCCATGTACTGCCGATCTTAGAACTGAAAGCACTTGTACATTGGAATAGTCAGGTTAAAGATACTTGCTCTTGAAACCATAAAACTGGTTAGTTCTAGACTTAAATTCCCCTACAGTTTGAAAATAGGAAATAAAACAGGTGTAGAACCTCATTGAATCCTCTGCAATATATAGGACCAATCTGCTTCTATATAGCTTAGGCTAAGCTTATTACTAGTTCTATTTCTGGAGTACATAAGATATGCAAAAAGGATTAGACTGCAATTAGGTATTTTCTGGCAGGTATTACTAGCGAATTATAAGAACCATGCTGAATTTATAATAGAATATATGAGAAGGAATTGTAAAAGAAATGTTGTAATTGTTAGGTTGGCAGATGTAATATCAGAGTGAGCAGTTGGTTTCATATGTTCCTAACTTCCTACCACAATGGGATCACCTTTAACAGCCTAAGCTCTTGCCCTAGTGAAAGCCAAGATTAGAAATGAACATTCTACTAGGTATACATTGATATGGATCATACGGTGACTTCTTAGATGTGTTAGTTACTCCATAGTGACTGTCTCATGGATATTAGTAGTACAGTAATTGGTGAATCAAACAACTGGGTTAAAAAAATAAAAAAGGATAGAACCAAGTCCAAAATTACCTGAGAGATATTTTGCCAGGAAACATTGACTTTACCACAAGGACTTTAACATGCTCATCAACTTGAAGTATGTCACTGACAGAAGTAATGCTGGCTCTAGTGATGTTTGAGACATGCAGCAGCCCACTGAAATGAGCAAAGAAAGTTTCCTATTACTCCTTTATCAGAAGTGAGATTAAATAAGCTATACTTACCATATTTTCTGACAATTTCCTTTGAAAGTTTATGCAGTAAAACAAACAGTATTAAGACCACTGCACTTGAACTTCAAGGTACATTCAATATTCACATTGCATGAATGAGAAGATACCTGCATGGAAGCTTATGCAGCCATAAAAAGATCAAAGAAAACTCTTTTAAAGCTTTACACAAATGGTATGCAAGTAAAAAAGAGCATAAATCGCATTTAAGATTCACATATTAATAGAAACATGTTGCAAATAGGCAAAAATGGGAAATCCAAATATTGAACAACATTTAGAAATTTACAATCAGCCTGGTGCCCCATCAACATATCCAATTGACCTCAGGGGAGAGCCACTAAGGGTTAAGCTACTCAAACTCGTTAGAGATGTTCTTTGCAAGCATATGCATTTGCAAAGTATTTACCACTCTTGGGAATCAATAACATTTCATCATTTGAAATAGAGTTTTTTTAAAAATCTTAGTTAATTATCAGGCATTATTTTTTAAAATTTTGACAAATTTTGAGTAAAAATGCCCCCATTAAAATGCTTATTATCTTCAATTTGTCCAAAATGTTCCCGTACTAAAATTATTTTCAGACTTTGCCCCTGGTTGATTTCCATGTCACAAATTAATGACCCTAAAAGAATGATAACAGAAGATTGGCTTAGGGTATATAGAATTGAGATGCTACATTTCCATATATAAAGGTTGTGTTGCTCATTACTAGTCTCCCACAATTGTAATGTCTTGAGAAAACCAAAGCCAAGTGGACTTCTACTTGAAGTTCTCCAACTAAATAACTTTAATATAGTCAGTATGCTTTATTGTCCCTAGCCCTCTTTCAGAACTTTCTTATTTATCTCCTAAATATATCTTTCAAAAGCAATGAACCAAAACATCACTGCACTTCCTTAGTTTCTTCCATGCATTGCAGCTGCAATCCAAGTACAATTTATCCACAATTCCCAAGATAGGAGTGAAGAACAGCCTGCCATCTAGTATAATAATTTAGAGCTTAGGACAAGGACAAGTGTAACAACAGAAATACTAAGCCACTCTCACCTTCGGTTAGTTTCACCAATTCTTACTTGAGCTCCATAAGGAAAAATTTTCTGGACAGTTCCTTCAAGAAGTGTTCCTTCCTGAAGGTTTAGCATTTCCTGCAACATTTTATCCAAAGTAGGCAATGATTCAGGAAATGTATATGAAAAAATAATAAGAAACATGAATGTCTCAAGCAACCAAATTATACAGTAACAAAAGAAAGCGAGACAACATGTATACTAACCCAAGCTCTCCTCTCACTCAGTATCAGGTCATTATTGGCCTCATTTATTCGAGTGACCAATACATGTATTTGGCGACCAACCTGCATCATCAAACCACAATAATGACCAATAAGAATGACACAACAAATATACAAATATGGTAGCTGATCAGCAGATTAAAACTATGGAGATGATTATAGTCTTGACTTTTGAATATAGTAAAGAAACCACACAAGAAAGACTTGGGCTTCCTCACTAGGTCTTCGCATGATATGGCAACATGAGTTGACCAGGTCAGCGAATTGGCTCCGAGGAAATCTAATCCAGTGTCAACTTCTGTGTCATTTGACTAACACTCAAATGTTTGGAAAATTTTCAACAAACAATTATTCAACACGTACTTGCAGCTGACACTTAAGCATCCTAAAATTCAAAGTGCCAAGGTTCTAGCAGAAGCCTGTATATTATAGGATGAAGACCAAAACAATTCATAGAAAATGCAGCAAAAAGCATGTGGTGAAAGAAATAGAAATTCAGTTGTAATTACTTATCTGGTCCCGAGTCAAAAATGCAATGGAGGTGATGGCATGTCAAACTTGCTCGAGCCGCTAATTGGTAAGGTTTTGAAAACTTTTACTTACATAGCTTTTAACTTTAATTGGAAAACTCTGAATCATAAATGTTGCATAGTTCTCTTTTTCCTTTCTTACCTTCTACCAAGACAATTACTGTTATCAATTTATCTCTATAAAGCAATTTTATTGATGTCAATTACTAAGCATTTGCACAAGTTATCACAGATAAACAGAAAACCGATTAGAGGTCTGACATCACAAGTGCTAATAAATGAAATAAAATCTTATTAGAAGGTTTGTGTTGAATGTATTGAACAGAATTTTATTCACTATATTTTCAGTACATAGGAACAAGGTTTATATACAAACATTTAGGAAAAAATCTAGCTATTAACTATAGGATCTCTCAATCATAGGAGAGATTATAGGAGCAATCATAGGAGAGGTTGTAGGAGCAATCATAGGAGAGATTCTAGGAGCAATCAATGCTAAATCTCTAGTCAACAGTTTGAAACAAGAAAACAAAGGAAAGAACATTGCTGAATCAGACACATTTCACTACAGCAATCATGTGCTTTTGGTTAGCAGTCAAAGATCCACAAACTTATTGATACTTCATCAACTGCAATCGGCTATAGTAAATTAGAAGTTGGAATCTTTCCCACCACTTTTTTTTATCTACTAACAAAAGATACAGGCATGGTATGCAAACTGACATATAAATGAGCAGAAATCCAAGGGTTTGATTATAAATTTATACAGGCATCCAAAAGTAGAAATAGGGCCACCTAGAAGAAATAGAATGAGACGTTAAGGTGATTTTCTGGCATGTGCAGAACTACCTATTCCAGTTGAGGTAATAATTAATTCTCACAATCGGCTTGTAACTCCACCACCTTATTTTCGAAACTTAGGTAATTGCAAACATGCAAAATTGATGCCATTTAAAGCATTGTACTTGCCTCTTACCAACATGCTATAAGTAAACAAAATTAAGACTGGGCATATTCAGTAGAACCAAGTATTTGCGGGAATATTATGTAAAACCAGTTATTTGTAGGCATATATTCACTTAAATACATTCTAATTCATTTAGCTCTCCAAGTAGCAAGTCTTGCAGCAGAAGACAAAGCCACCGAGAGAAATTAACATTACCTAGTGAAACCAATAATGACAGATAATGCTACACTCCAGAAAATGAAAATAACAAGAAGCTGATATTGAAAATTTGCAGCTTACATTTTCTTTCAATTCCTTGAAGTTTTTCACTTTATTCATTAGTTCAGCCTTGGGCAAGAAAGCCCGCAACCCCTGCAAAACAAAATATAAAAATTCCTAGTGTTAACATATATATGATGCACATGAACAGACAAGTAAGATGCACCAAAGATGTAGAGACCTCAATCCTTGTAAGGAGACCCCCAGTGTTCCACTCTGTAATGTTAACCTCAATAGGTTGATTAAGTTCTTTGATCTGCACAAGAGTAATTGCTGTCAGAAATTCGTACTTAGCTCTCCTATTGGCAAAAAGAGGTGTAAAGATGTAAGTCCCCATAGATCATGACAATGTTTTCCTTAATTCTTTTTCTCTCTTAATTCGGATTAAAAAAACTTTTGATGCATTCTTGCTTTCCTCTTGGAACACTAAATTCAAATAAAATGTCTCAGCCTCTAACAGGAATTTAACATTTAATTTAAAGAAACAAATTTTACATAAAAAAGAACCAGTATGCGCATGATTCCTGAAATGAAAAGTGTACCCAACCAGCTTTAAAATACGCGAAAGAACTAGGTGAGAAGAGAACCTGCCTCACTCGATGCCAAGCTATCCGGCGAAATAGCCTTCTAGCTGAAATCAATGGCCGTCCACTCAACGTTCTCCCAAGAACCTCAGCAAACAGCACTGTTCCAGTATCCACAACTGGCCTTCCCGAAACGGGCCCTCCACTCATTGCAGCCTCATCCTTAATAATTCCCATCTTCCCTTTAACCATCAACTTCTCAGTATCCTTTTCCATATCAAACAACATATAATTCGTATCTTTTCCATACAACGGTAGAACCTCTTTTGTCAACAGAGTACCCAACAAATCCGCTCCAATGTTAACGTCCAGTTTATTCTCATTACCTGAAACCACAACCCCTACCACAAAATCGCCAGGCTTTGGCTCATAGTAGTCCACATTAACCTTCTGAGCCTCCTTACTTCCACCACCCAAATCTTTATTCTCCAATGTTACACCTAAATTAGTTTCCTCGTTCTCTAGTTCTACGTCTGCTTCTTCTAGTGGATCTTTAGACTTAAAGAACTTCAGGAAAGGTGCCAAGGCCTCATCTTCATCAGGTTGCTCGGTCTGTTTATCAGTTTCTTCTTCTTTTTCTACATCTATAGCTACTGGAGATGGCTTACTTAGCAATTCCAACTCTTCATTATCTCGATTTCTACCATTTTGCGGCTTTCCCGGCAATTGGCCACTCGAAAAACCATCAAAAGCATCATTTTGAGAGAAAAATGAAACATCGGTTGTTTTCCATGGTTGAAAATACTGGGAAATAGACGTGATATTGAGCGACCCCGTAGCGGGGAACGAGTGAAAAGTGGAAGATTTTGGATTATGGATTATGCCACAGTGGTTGAGAAGGAAATTGTGAGTTTGAAGTGGTGGCGAAGAGTTGAGAAGAGAGACAGAGTTCGAGGAGTGGAGGAAAGTTAGCATCTTTGGATATCCTCTGCACCTAATCTGCTAAGTAATTATTTATCTCTATCTTGTTTATCGTTGTCCATGCCCTTTCTATAAACCGGCCAATCCTTTCTACAATTGTGACACAAGGGTTCGTGAGAGAATTTGGAATTGCTTCTCTTCCCAATTTCCCATGGACATTTCGGTAAAATATGAAGAATTTTATACAAAGAAATATATATGGTAAAGGAATTACTAATTCGTAATAAATAGGCGGATTAAATATAAAGTAATCTAATCTTATAATATTTCAGTAATCAACAAATTAGTCTTTACATTTCAACAATATTATTTAAATGATACGTAATAAATCTAATAATTTTGACATTAAAGTGGTTAATTTTGAATGTATTAATATATCGTATAAATGATTCTCTTGTTCACAACTTATACATGTCGAATGCACTACAAAGTAAAACCTAGTTCTGCCTAACTAAATTTATAGAAGTGATAAATAGGGATTGTATCCACATGAAGTGTTCGTGTAGCTTTTGCGGTTTAAATAAGAAAATAAAGTGAAATTAAACTAATAAAAGCAAATTAAAGAAAACATAAAAAAAAGTGATAAAAGTGATGAATAAGTTTGGAATCCGGTCATAGGTTCAACCTCGACCTACACACAATTATACATACCTCATTGAATTATTGTTTTCATACCTCTCCTAGAATTCTAGAAACTATTAATTGTAGGTTAACAACAAGCTCTGTTAATCTTGGTTTTCTTTTAGGTCGTAGTTAATCAAAACAAGCTCTTTAACTAAACCTAGCCATCAAACAACGTAGAATAAACTCTCTAGATTTAGCAAGACAGTCGCACTACGAATTAGGAAAATAGATTAATCTAGACAATATTCACACAAGCTCGGATCATTTAACCTATGTTACATTATCCCTAATGATTCAACATCATTAGTTGCCTCAAATGAATAAAAAACACAACGGTTATGTATTGTATTCAAGATTCTAGCAATGGGTTTTCATAAAATCAACCTAATGAATACATCAAGATCATATTTATACAAATACCCAATCAATAGATATAGGATAATATATATAAACAATCCCTAAAAGGGATAATGATTCAACATTACATAATAAAGATATAACCAAAAGTGTTCTTCGACTTCAATTTCACCTCGAAACCAAATTGAGGAAGTCTAGTCGTCCATAGGTCTCCAAAGAGTGCTTGCTCTGCCCCTCATTTTCTTCCAAAACTGATCTATACATGTTTAACCGCTCATCTGCGGAGTCACATGATTGGATACATGGTCGTGTATCCAACTGTGTATGTCTTAAAAATATGCCCAATTCATGCACGTACACGGTCATGTAAGTAGATACATGGTTGTGTATCTCCCAGATCATGTTGAATTGATGTTCTTCTTGCAATTTCTTATCCAATCCTTATCCTAATCCATCTCCTTCTTATTCCACAAAGATAATTGAGTTTGACCATTAAGATAATGGCTTTAAGAATGTGCTTTTAACTCACTTTAGCTTTTGAACTTCCAAATATAGTCATGATTAGAGAGCGTCAAAACTTGTTTTCCTCATCACGTGACAAAGTTATGATCCTCAAGTGTCGCAACTTGTGCTTTCTCCACTTAAGGTTCTTTAAGTTAGGGCCTGACTTGATGACCATTCAGATTTATTGTCTTCCTTATCTTAAAACTCTTAATCTCTACTGAGTCTTTGCACTCTAGAAATATCTCTAATATCTCTTCATCTTTTTCCTTTCTTGTTCAATTTATCTAACTTGCTAGGTCAAGGTGAAGGATTACTCTCAACAACAATTAGGGACTCAGTACTCATCTTTGAGCTAAATGATATATCATTTTCTCCCTCGAGCTCCTTCTCACTTTGTTCTTCACAAGCAATCTCTTAAGTAGTCCTCTCAAGATTCTCAAGCTCCATTCCACTTCATAAGGTTTCCACACTAACGTTCCTTGGGTACACCTAGAGTTGAGATGGCTACTTCTCTTTGCCTTGTGATTCCAAGTGGTTAATAGTTGCCGCCATCTGACCCAGCTGACTTACTGAGGTTGGGAATCGAAACATTGGATCTTGCTGGAACTATTTTACATCCTAATGAAATAGCAAAGTATTAGTAGCAACATCATTAATTAAGTCTTTTATAGATGTACTTAAGTTTTGTTAGCTCTCCAAATTTTGGACGCCAAACCTTGTATCTTGCAAATTTTGCTTTACATCCTGCTGGAAATGTACAGTATTAGTGGCAACAGACTTAACTAAATCTTCTAGAGATGTACCTAGGTTGTAATAAGAGGCCTATGGTTTATATGGGAATTGCTATGCATCTTGCAGCTCATCTAGGAAGTAGTCTTGCTAGTTATCCCCTCTATAACTAAAGTTCATATGATAACTCCAAACTTGGTTATAGGATTGAGAATATGAGTTATGGGAAAATTTTCCACCTATAGCGTTGATAATATCCAGCAGTAACATACCCCCTCCACTCTATCCTTTTTACACACAAAGAAAAAAGAAACGTGAAAAGATCAAGAAATAAATGTAAAAACTAATTATGAACAAATGTATACAAAACACCAATTAAAATCAATAACAAAAATTAAAGCACCACACCCCTCGACAACGACACCAAAATTGTTGATGTGTGTCGAATGCATCAGAAAATAAAACCTAACTCTATATAAATAAATTTATAGAAGTGGTGAGTAAGGATTGTATCCATAGATGAGTGTTAGTGTAGCTTTTGCAATGAAATAAATTAGTGTTTAGGTTACGGGGGAGGGGGGTCATTTGATTCAAATATGAAAAAAAGTGAAATTAAACTAACAAAAGCAAATTAAAGAAAACAAACAAAAAGTGATAGAAGTGATGAATGGGTTTGGAATCAGATCATCGATTCAATCTCAGTCTACATATAATTAAACATATGTCATTCAATTATTGTTTTCACACCTCTCCTAGAAACTATTAATCGTAGGTTAACAATAAGCTCTATTGACCCTGATTTTTCCTTAGGTCGTTTTTAATTAAAACAAGCTTTTTAACTAAACCTAGCCATCGAACATCCTATAACAAGCTCTCTAGATTTAGCAAGACAGTCGCAGTACGAATTAGGAACATAGATTAATCTAGGCAATAACTACACATGCGAGGGCCATTTAACCTATGTTCTTCGGCTTCGATTTGACCTCGGAACTGGATTGAGGAAGCCTAGCCCTCCATAGGTCTCCAAAAAGGGCATGCTCTTCCCCTCATTTTCTTCCAAAATCAATCCATGTTGTGCCAAAATAAGTTCTAAAAACCTAGGTTGTAGCACTCCACTCTCGCAAGACACGTACCCGACATCCTGAGTGATGTTCGAGTATGTACCTCACAAGGGCGACATGCTAAAACGATCAAACACTCGAGACTCAGTACATTTTTTTTAATTTATCATACGCATATGCCAAAAACAATAATCACATTTAGGCCCATTCTTTTCTTTCATAACATCAAAATCACATTTATTATTATTACACTCAATATCATTCTCATTAACAAACCTTTCCACTTTGGGAAGTTATTACAAAACAGAATATTCAAATATACTTGTTACAATAATTGTGGAAGACTCATTTTGATACAAAAACAAGAAAATACAAAC
>JANZXV010000210.1:10809528-10823817 GCA_027576455.1 Erythroxylum roigii
AATAAAATAACTAAAATTAAGGAAAAATTTTGGGCATTTGACTTCTTGTATAATTCCTCAAGAGTGCATTTACTAGTCCTTGACATTCATCTTTATCCAATTTCAGGCAATCTAATAAGTTGAAGTAGTAGATAGTCACTCGTGAGTCAAGAGATAGTTGTTTAAGGGTCCATATTTCTTTTAGTGACCCACAATTTTCGACGTAAATTTCGCAGACATTTGATGGGAGTTCTGGTAAGGATAGAAGCCTTTTGCAGCTGGTTATAAAAAGAGATTTCAGTCGGGAAAGTTGTTTAAAGGTAGACGGGATTCTCTCAAAATCATTTGCACTCAAATCTAGAGATGTTATAAAAGATAGAAAGCTCAAGTCCTCAAGCAATTCCCTCAAATTACAGTTATCAAATACTAAAGCTTTTACCCAGAAAATGTTTTCTGCAAGCCAATTTTCAGAATTTGTTGGATATAAAGCAAGCTTCGAGCATTTGCTCATATTTATAAACCACCTCTCATTGCAAATGCCAATAAATGACGGCAGCTTCTCTATAGCTGTCTCACTTAGGTTAAGACCCACCGCATGTCCCGGAGGCTCCAAGATTTTAGGAAGCATCTTAAAGCATGAGCATCCCCTCAAATTAAGATCAAGGAGAGATGTACTTGCTAAAAAAAGTTGCTTGGAAGGCTTTCTAGTTCTTTACAATCTTCCATCTTTAAGTACTGTAATTTGCTTAGGAGTTCAACTGATGATGAAGGTACTTGCTTTATAGCAGTCCCACATAAATATAACTGCCTTATGTTAATTGAAATTTCTGGAAATGTATTCAAATTTGAACAATCGTCGAGATTAAGAAATTCAAGAGCTTCTAGAAATCCACTTCTACCGTTGGGAAGACGAATTATGCTTTTGTTCTGTACTAAACTTAGGGACGTTAATCTCCAAAAACTATTAACAATTTCATATTTAACTTGAGATAACAAAGAATCTTCCTGCAATTAACAAAAATAACAAAAGGATTAATTAATCAAATCTAGTATTAATTACAATTTTTAATATAGTAAATTTACAAGTTGTTTAGTAGTATAAAATTTTCGTACCTTGGCTCTTATCCGTAATTGTTTCATGTTGTTGTTTGGTAATTCAAGTACCACAAGATTCTTTAGTTGATAATTAGGTGGCAAAGATTTTAATGGATAATTTTCCCACCTAAGGTACCTTAAAGTATTAGGAAGATAATCAAGACCTTGAGAAAGATGTAGATTACTTTTTCCATAAAAATTGAGAAATCTAAGGTTAGGCATCTTTATAAACACTTGTGGATTTAAATTCATCTCTATTATCTTAGACAAATCCAAAGTGATGGTTTCCACAGCTTCAACCTCCTAGCAAAAGACACCTGAAATATATATAAATAATTTATTATGACAATAAATAATTTTTCTCAATAAATCAGGAATTATAAAAGACTATTAATAGTAGATAATATTTTTAAAATATCTTACCTTATTTCCCGTAAATATTTCATAAATATCATGAGGATCCCATAATCTACTACATTGGTATAAATACTTAGCTTCTTGTCCAACGATTTCTTTTCCCATTTCTTGTAACAAATCATGCATGCTGATTTCCTTTCCCTTTTCTTGTAACAAATCATGCATGTTCAACAGATATTTTGAAATAACAAGGCACTTGTCTGTAAGAACACTTAATGTAATGTCTATGTCGAACCCATTGCTTTTGTATATTTTCCTCAAAGTATCTGCCTTAAGATTTTTGTGCCCTACGTGTTTGAAAAAACATGCAATGTCAAGAAAGATATCTTTCTCCACTCTAGTTAAGTCATTGTAACTGATTTGTAGCATTTGTTGGATATCTTTATTTTGAACTTTTGACAATTGCGTCAATGCACTTACCCACTCCTCATGATTTTTCCCATTTAAGGTAGAACCTAAAACTTTCAAAGCCAAAGGATTGCCTTGTGTACATTCCACAATCAATTTTGACAAAGATGCATAATCATCTCTTGGACAATTTTACTTGAAGGCCCTTTTATTGAAAAGTTATAGGGCTTCATCATAATTTAATAGTTTAACTTTATATATAAAATCAACCCTCCCCTTCAAATACTTTCTTAACTCTACTAGTAATAAGAATCATAAGCTCAGACACCCAGTAATTTTTCATGATATGTGTTTGCTTGCTGATGGACTTCAAATATATATATGCATTGAACTCATGTCTAGCCTCGTCTTTGTCTGTAATATTTGATTAATTATTATTTATGTTTAAAAGCATATTTTAAGGATTAAATTAGTTAATCTTGATCAGTTTGAACAACTATTTTTTTAAAAAGATGTTAGTATACAGAATCGTCCACTAAACTATAAATTGTTGCATTTCCAGTGTTTCGCTTGATTATATAAAAACATACTTATGTAGCAACCCCATGTGCATGCAAATGCAGATAGAACATCACTATTGGCAATCGTTTTATGTTCATGCCCATGTAATACTTCTGGCTTCACATAATTAGCAAAGAATAATAATTCGCACGATCAGTTGAATAACATTTGTAACCAAGTACTAAAATATTATGCTCAAGGATTTTCTTAAGTTTATTATCTAATGATATACTGTGATGATTAAGTTAGTACGCAGGTAACTTCAGAAAAGAAATATAGATCCCCTGAAGTCACGAAAATTGTTAATGTTAAAACTTACATCAACAGGCTGCTTGCTTGCTAGTTAATTAATTGAGACAAGATACATGCATATATATGTATAGGTGTCTACTGATAAGACCGTGATCCTTAGAATATTTTGAAACTTTCTTATTTTATATCGAAAAGACAGCTATGGACTGTTGTAATAGTAACACTTGTCCACTGTGTAAGCGATGGTCTTTGAATGAACGTACATATGTGTTCAGGTTCTCAATAGCTGTTCAAATTTTCTGTCCAATATTATAGTATTTTATTCTATCTAATAAATCTCAGCTATTTATTTATGTGAGATTCACATAGGATCCGTGTGAATCCCACAAAATAAATGACTAAAATTCTATTAGACAGAATAAGACAGAGTAAAATTAAACAGAAAAACTAATTTCTTTGACTAGATGCGGCATATTATATGGATTTTTGCAGTTGTTCGATTAGACCATCCATGCACCCGCACCGCAGGCCACCTCCGACTTCAACTGAAGTCTTATTAATTTAATATTGAATTTAGTCGTATTAATTGCAAAAATAAATGCAGAGACTGCGGTAATGGCCTGTAACTAATACATGTTGGTGCTTGTAGGATCTCCAATTTTAAAAATTTGAAAAATAGATGATCTACATCTTTGACAATGTGAAATTTCACTGTTAACGACTTTTTGCAGTGTTAAAGAGACCAACATGAAAATTGCTTAAGATCTAAAAGAAATGAGACATGAAAAATTTTTCTCAAGTCTATCGATTATAAAAGAAGAGAAAATTGAATTAGTAACACAAATTAAAATAAAATAGAAAATAAATTGAGGGACAACAAATTCAAAACGTACCAAGGCCAGGGTTTCGAAAGGAGAAGAGGCTCGTTATATTATATACTTAAATCTTATATATTATATAGTTCATCTGAATATATTCGTTTTTCCTCTATTAGTGTCACATATTATAAAATGTAATAATTTATATATATATATAACATTATTTTCATTTGAATATGTGAAATAAAAATTTAGAATAAATTATTACATTTTATTTATTAATCGTCTTAAATTTAAAATAATTAAGAATGAACTAAAATTGGCGAATAACCCAAAATTAGGAAGTCAAAAAGGCTTGTTTCCAGGTCCTTGTATTAAATATTAGCACCTTTCATCAAACCAAAATCTTGAAGCTTCCAAACAACTCCACAAGCGCTTTTGGTTAGAAGTTAGAACAAACAATTAATCCTGACGCTGGCACACCGACACAACGTGTGATAACTTTTTTTTTTATATTTTTTATTAATTAGAGCCTTGGCTTTGAAATGCAATATCCAAAAGTTAAATTATAATATCAAGATTGAAACGATAACATCAATCGACCTCGTTTACTCATCAATGTCCAAGCCTCGCTGGTCGCTGTTGCGAATCATCACAAATTGGATTGGACGGCACCATGATATCTTTAATCTCACTCTCTCTACCCCACAAGTTAAAACTCTTTCTAAACCATCACGCAAAAGCATGAGTCAAGTTGCTTAAATCTAAAGGAACGTGAACCTCCGCTACATCAACTCAATGGACAGACAGTTTAATCATTTCAATAAATAAACATACGTAAAGCACTTTACAGTTTAACTTTTAAAAAAGGTGGAAACCTTTTCTAAAATAAAAAAATATTCAAAAAGAATATGAGTTTATTGCCTACGATCTAGATATATGGAGGCTTTCAGAATGTTCGGGAAAAGAGTAGAATTTGGCTACTATAAAATAAGTATTAAAAATTCAACAACAGTCTTACTATGTCTATATGAACTTAAATTAATTAGCGATTTTAATCCGAGATGAACTTCTGCCAATCCAAAAAACACAAGTATCTCTGCCGAATTTTTTAAAATTTAAAAATCAAATATATTTCAAATTCTTTGAATGCATGTAAGAAAAATGAAACTGATTTTTAATATACTTCAAATTTCTTTGAATGCATATATATAATACAATTACAAACTAGCATTTCAAGTGTTATAATGATTGAAATAAAAATAAAAAAGAAATAGGAACATATAAACGACAATCTACTTTTGAAAAGGCGGTGCATTGCATATTAACTTATTAAGTGGACCGAACAAAACAAGCAAATGAAAACCCATAAAAAAGGAGTGGATGCTGTGATTTGAAGAAATAAGAAAACAGACCTGGCACGTGGCTCAACAGCGGCGAATTACATAAGGAGCAGTGAGCAGCAGGTTACTGATGTCTCCTAACATCCGATCCAAAGCTTCTTCTCCCCTCCCTCTGGCCGAACCTTAACCTTACTCTTCCATTTCTTATTTCTCTGCTGTGATAGATCATAAGCTCATAAAGGAAACAAGGGACACTCTCAGTCTGTATACTTAAACCTACATGCTATGCTGCAATTAGGTAGTTGATGATCGGAGTTAATCTAAGGTACGTGACTCATATGCAGTGACTTTTCGAGCTAATTTCCCATTACATTGTTTTACTTTTTGAACCTCTCAACCTGGTAAGAGATCAATTAAGCTAGCTAAAAGTGGGTGCCTGATCAAGTTCGATCTTCAAATGTCTTGTAATTAATTTCACTTTATGCTTGGGGAGGGAAAAGACATCTTTATGCTTTTCTTTTTCATCCCAGTAAAATGAATAGAGCACTATATTTATGATGAGGTTCAATCATTTCTTTCCGGATTTTCTTTTTCAATTTAGAAAGATACAAATAAGAAATTGTTTTTCATTTTTTTAAAAAGTTTGAAGACTTAGGTTATTGTTATTGTTATTATTATTATGTTTTATATTTTAAAAGTCAAATAGACTTATTATAGAGGCTGAATAATATTTCTATTTTTTTATGTCTTATATCAATAACAATATTATAGGGTGAAAGGAAATTTTTCTTAAAACATTTATTAGTGTTAAAAATATGTTTAACATTATAAAAATATTCTATTTAAAATTTAAATTGACAAAAAAATAAATTATCGAATAAGTTTTATAAAAAAATTTCACTCATTATTTTAATAGAACTTACATTATCAATTGAGTATCTCAATCAATGATATGAGTCTTATGAAGATTTTTTAAAGCAAAATTGATTTAAAGATTTATAAATTAATTTTTAAGTTTATCAAGTCTAGAGTCCTATGTCACCTTGATCTCCCGTAATTTATTGGAGATTCCTAATTCAAAATTACACCTAACTAATACAGTATGTATACCGACAGAGGATGTTTGTATCTCCGTCCACTTGGCGTGTCGTTGGAAGACTAAATACACCTAGATGCTCTTCTGCCGTAATTACGCCAGTCTAGTCTAGAGTCAACCCCAGATCGAGTGAAATTGTATACCATCACCATCAAATATAGACATCACCTCCGTTAGGTTATACCAGACATCATCCCAGGTCATATATGTGCATATCTATAATGAAACTTATTTGTTCAGTTCTCACTTGTCTATCATCGTCTGTTTTCTTTACATAATCGACGTAACAATAGGATGTGGTGTCCAAGGCACGGCACTTGTAGACATTACTCCCTGAATTCCTAAGGCGGTGGGTAGAACTAGCTATTACTACTTCATTTCGTCAAGTACGTGAATAGCAGATGCCAAACAGTAGTGCGTGTGTTTTTGCCTGATGTGTAGTAGATTTTGGAATTGGTAAGGTTGGCATTTAATCTATATCCCATTTCCATCTTTTGATTCGCCCCTTTGTGATTCTTTCCTTCAATTTCAACTATCAGCTCTCTTTCATTTATTAAATCCATACTAGAAATGATATACAAGTAAAAACAGAAGATTTATCTAATCTTATCTGCAAATATTGAGTAGTTGAGATGTTATCAATGACACTAGTCGATCACTGAGAGCAAAAGCGAAGAAGGTAGGACATTTCCATGCCGACAAAATTTTAAACGACGGAGCATTTGAAAAAGGCTTTGCTATTCTTGCTCTTGCTCTTTTTTATTTTTGAAAGAAAGGCTTGCTTTATCAGTGAAGTAAAAAACTTTCCTACCTATGTTTTTCTCAATTGAAGAACTTTCCTATCGGCTACTAGCATCAGGTTTTGGGCTTCCTAAGAGTAAATAAAAATCTTTTTATGGACCAGTTTAGCGTAGTTTAAGGGTTACAAGACAAGGAGCCGAAACCAGATGTGTATTTTATATGAATGAGGTTTTAGCAATAATGCACTTCATTAGAATACAAACACTATTGTCATGAAGTCACGTTCGAACTGGATTCAAATTTGCAGTTGAATCTTGAAATCCATGTTCTTGCCAGCTTGGTCTGGCGCTTATTAAAACGCTCAGGTTTCCCCCCTTGTATCATGACAAGCCATAATTAGCGGTTTGTTTCTATGTGAATTTTTAGATTGATCGTAATCTTTGTTAGAAATAATATCTTCTAAGATTTTGGTTTTCATAATATCCTTTTCTTGCAGGTCAATGATTTAGACAGCTCATCCCAAAATTTCTGGACTCCTTAAATTCATCTTTTCGCTGCAATCAGGGTACGAGTTGGCCTTCTCTTAGTTCATTTCTTTGTTGTTTCTGCTAAAACTTATGAATGTTATTTCATATACATGCATACATAATGCGTTAAGAAACCGCATAGAATAGATTCATCATTCATCCTTGACCTTAATTAATTAAAAATTAAACATGTTAATGTCATTATCATCGTACCCACCATGCGTTTGGTGTCCAATTGTTTAATTAACCTAGTAATTAATCCAAAGAATTTGAAGTGTTTGGCACGAAGTTCACTTGTCCATCAATTCAAGTGTTCGTCATGAAGAAAATAATTATATACTTATAAATATAATAGTTAGCTAGGATTAAGATTATCTATTATTAGACCTTTTCAAATTGTACTTAGCAGCAAAATTTCTATTAGGTATTGTTATTGTTATCAGGCTAAATTACATTTAACCCCCTTATGCTTTATCTCCTAATACGTTGTGCCCCTAGCTCATTTTTAAAAATGCATTTGTTACCTTAGCTTATAATTCAAAAGTACTTTTTTTAACCTTTGTATTATGATGATATTATTACAACCGTATATGTTGCATTTTTTTTTGGATAAAATTACCCTTTTAGTCTTTTATTGACAAAAATATATTAAACTCCTATATGTTTTTTTGCTTTATTTCATTATGCCCTCTATTTCAAAAATAAAAATTATTTTAAGCATGAATTATATTTTGAATGTTTATAAATAAAAAAGAAAAATTACTAAAAATACTATCGTCTTCACAATTGTACTTCATGATGTTAATGTATAAAAAATAAAAAAAATATTTATGAAACAAAATTAAAAAAAGAAATTTTTTTTTCATAATTGTACGCTCTAACAGTTAATTGATGAAAAAAATTACAAGATTTTATTTTTGGGTTACCTTTTTAGCATTATTTCAAAAAAATTTAAAATTAAAAATATCATTTTCTTCAAAGTTGTACAATTTGATATACTTCTATTTTTAAAATTTCTTATAAATTAATAGTTGTGAAGTACAACGATGAAGACAATAATATTTTTAGTAATTTATTTATTTATTTATTTATTAACACTCCAAATATAATTCATTCTTAAAATAATGTTTATTTTTGAAATAGTTGTAATAATGAAATAAAGAAAAAAAGGATTTAATATATTTTACTCAAAAAAACTAACAGGGTCTTTTTGTCTAGAAAGTATAACATGAATAATTGTAATGATGTCATATAATATAAAAATAGTTTTTAAAAATTTTATACTACTTTAATTAATGGTCAAAGAAAGTAATAACTTCACATTTAAAATAAAGAGAACATAACTTACAAGGATAAAATGTATTTTGTCGTCGTTGAATAGTATATAATATAAAGTCGTGGTTAACGTGTAAAATTAAACAAAAATTAAACGTCCACGTCCATGTCATGTCATTTGATAGCTTCTTACTTGCTTGTTCTGGTTATTAAAAAAAAGAAGTTGTGGCTCCTGGTCTGCCACGTGTATCAAACCTACACTTTACATATTTTCGAGTCCACCCACGACTCTGCAGTCCCCAAATGTAATTAACTGTTTAAACCGCCAATATGAACTGGTTCGGCCAATGATGAGAGACCCACACGGTTTCGCCGCCCAACCGACATTCTTTATTAGATTGCTAATTTTGCTACTTTTCATCCAATCTTTATCTACCCTAGTTTGATACTCTAATTAGCTTTAGCTTTCCACTGAGTATAAACGTATGCAAAATAAAAAATTACCAATAAAATGTTGAAATGGAAATTATTATAAACATATTTATATAATGTCAAACTTCGGATTAGAGTACAAACGAAGGGATTAACTAAAACTTGAAAACATATTATAGAAGTTAAACAAAAATATAATATACGGGTAGCAGTAGCAGTAGCACTAGCTTGATGAGAAAAACTGTTTTTTTCTTTAAAGTGTAAGTTTCTGTATCAATCGAACTTGTCCAAATTCGGCAAGTTGCTGGGATTTTGATGGCAAAGAAACAAAAAGATGGCAGGTAGGTCTTGTGATTTTGCCAACTACTATACTAAAAAGGAAAAATAAAGGAATACTTAAATTACAACTTGATCCTAAAACCTCTCTCTCTCTCTACCGTTACCTAAGAAGCTCCCCAAAAGCTAACAGTGGTTGTTACCCTCCATTTTTGTTCTGCGACTCTTTCTTCTGAAACTTTGAAAAGCTTCTTGTTTTGACTTCATCCATCACCACAGACCAAATCATCATGAAGTCTCGCAACCATAAGCATAGTAGTCACCAAACAGAGGTATCTCTCTACGTCTCTCTACAACTTATTCTCTCTATGAAAGTTTTGTTATGGTAATTATCCAGCTGAAAGTTAATTTGGGCAGAGAAATTGGGCTGAATCGTGTTGTTGTTTGGGTTGTTGGTTCGTACAGTTCTTCTGGCCCAGAGTTGTTATGCGAAAATGGCTTAACATCACTGCCAGAGACTCCGATTACAGCGCCGACTCCGCCTCCGATTCCGATCCCGACTACCACTCCGATGATTCTGCTTCCGGTACTCTAAACTTTTCTCTTTTCATTTTATTTAGTTTATGTGTCTAATACGTGCTGCAATTCAAACTTCATTTATGCTTTTTCCCTCTGAATTGCAGAGTGTGAGCGATTTGAAAAAGATTGGCGGTCACGATGTAACAAAGTGGAGGATGATCAGTTTGATCCCAATGGTACTCTTTAACTCTCAATTCCTCCGTCTCTCTTCTATTGGACTCATTCTTCTGAGTGACTTATTTATTTCATTTATACTCTGAATCCAGATGCTCGTCCAAGATTAAGGAGACCTTGGACAAGGAGACGAAATTCAGAAACTTTTAGAGCACAGTATATTAACACAAAGGAACTCAGGTTTGATGCCCCCTTATTCATTTTGATAACATAAGAATAAAATGCTAGGTTTTTCCCTTGTTATTTTAGGTTTTTTCCTAGTGGGGAGTGAGCTTTTTCTCTTTAAATTTCAAAAGTTGTACAATTCTTTGCTTAGGATATGTGTTGGCACATGGAATGTTGGAGGGAAACTCCCACCAGATGACCTAGACATTGATGATTGGATTGATGCCGATGAGCCCGCTGACATCTATGTACTTGGGTGAGTATTTCGTTTATGTTTAAACCTACTTTAACATATCTTGCATGTAACGCTGAGAATTAAATTTTTTCAATTTATTATGTAACAATGGAAAATTATGGTGTCAAATCTATTCGATGTGGCTTCTCAGTTAGTGTTCTATTCAATCTTACCATTAAAGCCTACTTTATTGATAGGCTGTCCTCTGGTTTTGTTTATGTTTTTCTTTCTTTATTCTTTTCTGGTATCTTTTGCATATGTTGGATATGTTCAGAAATTCTTCTGAGAAAGTTAAAAATGACCTCATTTTTGCAGTCTTCAGGAGATTGTACCTTTAAACGCTGGAAATATATTTGGCGCTGAAGATAGCCGTCCAGTCCCAAAGTGGGAAAATATTATTCGTGAAACACTAAACAGAATTCGACCAGCAAGGACCAAGGTTAAGTGCTATAGTGATCCTCCTTCTCCATCTAAGTTTAAACCTTTGGATGATGTTCCAGATATCGAAGAGGATATATTACTTGAAAGTGATAGTGATGTGGGAGAGGAAATCCATCCAATGGATGAAGAATCCGTCGGTTTTGAAGAGGCTCGAGATGGACAAATCAAAGTTGAAAATTGTAAAGATTCTGTAGTCTCAGATGCTACTGATATTTGCAAATTAGGTGTTTCAGGAAAGGACTTGCAGAAGCAATATTCTTCCCCCAAGAGATTGGACAGATTAAATTGCTTGCGAACGGAAGAAAAATGTGAAGACATAAATTCAGAAATAGTTCAACAGAATGGAAAACTAACCAGGATGCTTAGTGGTAGTGAAAAGATTGGCTTGAGCTGGCCAGAGCCTCCGTTAGACTTGTTATCTCAGCATATTTTACAGAGACCTAATTCCTTTAAATCCATAAAATCTTTTAAAACAGCCAAGTCTTTTGGAAGGTATAGTTCATTTAAGTCTGTCTCAAATGACATGCAACCAGGATTAGCTTTGCTTGCAGAAATTAACCTTGAAGCTCTTATGAAGCGGAAAAGAAGATCATCATATGTAAGGATAGTAAGTAAGCAGATGGTTGGAATTTTCCTAACTATTTGGGTTCGTAGGAGCTTGCGTAAACATATTCAGAACTTAAAGGTCTCAACTGTTGGTGTTGGTGTTATGGGCTACATTGGAAATAAGGTTTGTGTCATATCATGATTTTATTTGTGCCTTCATGTCATTAGAATGTTCCTGTAGTTCATATCATTTTAGGTTTTGTTCAAAAAATTTTTTTATGTTCCTTTGCTTGTGAATTCTTGGAAGGATAATTTATTCATCAGTCAAAGCTTTGCTATTGGTTTCTTAGGTTTAATATGATCTCTTTTGTCACTGTTTGGCATGACTTGTATGCCTCATGTATGTTATTTGTTAGAAGTAGCTTCGAATATAAGAGTGTCATTTTTTCTTGAGTTCATGGATTTCCGTGCGTTGAGTGACCAAGCCTTGGACTTGAAATCTTATGCCTAGAATTAGATTGCTTTAAAAAAATTCACTTGGTCTAATTTTCGAAATCTTACCAGTTGTTTCTATTCTACGCCTTCATATTGAATTTCAGATTAACTTTTCAATCGTGACTTATGAGCTCATTTTTTGACTACTTTGGGAGTATTGACCCTGTTGATGCATCATCCCATTTTCTTTTAAGAGGACTACTTAGAATATGCAGATTCCTTTCAGGTCTCTCATCGTGCTGTTTTTGTTTCATGTTAATTACATTTATCTGGTTTGGAGTAGTGGTGCAGATGATCTCTGATTTTGATACTATGTTATAATCAAAAGACTCAAAATATTCAAGTAAATTATATGGTTCATCAAATAATGGTGAGAGACTTGCAACCTTATAATTTTTTAAAAGAAAGAAGTCAGTAAACTGTTCATAGAGCAACCAAATTCTTTATATTGCTTCTGATATTTGTGTTATTTGCAAGCAAATATTTCACAAACTTCCATGAAGTTTTTTCTCTTTTCTGAAATATCATCTAATATTGTGAAATTACCTTTGTCTTTCAGGGATCAATAGCAGTCAGCATGTCAATATACCAGACGCTTTTCTGTTTCTTATGTTCCCACCTCACAGCAGGCGAGAAAGATGGAGATGAATTGAAAAGAAATGCTGATGTGCTGGAAATATGCCGAAGAACTCAATTTCATTCATTTTCTGTTGCTGGGCTTCCTAAAAGTTTACATGATCACGAGTGAGTACATATTGTTGCACTGTAACTTGAAACAAAGAAGACCTTTTGAATTTTGATCACATCATCGTTTTGAATTTTCACTTCAGACTAAGAGCAAAATCATGTTTTTTTTTTTCACTACAAAAGCATCTGAATATTCTTTTAGCTTTTAACTTCTTTTATTCCTAAATTCTCTGTCACCAAGTGTTGGTTATATATGGTCATCTGCAGCCTTTTTCCCTCTGAACTTCTACAAACCAATCACTTACCAAAAAAAAAATAAAAATCTGATATTGAATCACAAAATTCACTGTCTTTTTTCTTTACTTTCTGATTCTTTTTTCTTCTGATTTAAAATGTATTTTGTAGCACAATGATCCATGCAATAAAGTTGAAAAGGTTTTAACTATTTTGAGACCTATTACTGTTGATCATTTTTTATTATATTAACATGAATTGAACCTTTTTTTATTTATTTTGATCTTATTTTTGGATTTTTGCAGAAGAATTATCTGGTTGGGCGACTTAAATTACCGTATAAATTTGTCATATGAGAAAATACGAGAACTTATCTCAAGAAGGGATTGGTCCAAGTTGATAGAGAGGGATCAGGTAGGTCAGTTGTATATCAAGACAGATTTTAGGTCATTGAAGCATTCCACACTGGTGAGGTAAAGGATGTTTAAATGTCCATTTATGAGTGTTTGTACTCAATTTCTAGGGAGGGGATTTCAAACTTGTATAAGCTAAGAAATAAAGATATTGGGATAAATTTCTTCATTATCCTGTGAACTGAAATTCTTTGTCACCAGTCCTCGTTAGATAACAATTTTTTTTGAAAATTTAACAAGGGTCAATTTTTGTTTGAATTTATGTGAGGGATGACTAGCTAAATTAATTTGTACCTTGTGACAGCTTGTGAAAGAACTACGGAAAGGTCGTCCCTTTGATGGATGGTCTGAGGGTATGTTAAACTTTCCACCAACATATAAGTATGAGATGAACTCGGATAAGTACTATGGGGAGGATCCAAAAGCTGGGAGACGTAATCCTGCATGGTATGCCTTTACTGATATATACAGTACTGAATGTAGATGCCTACTAAATATTTTTCTTTCTATTGTGGTCAATGCTACATATAGAATTGCATTCTCTCTATTTATATACTATTTTCATCTAAAGCCATTTGTCGACCTTTTTTAATTATTATGTTCTCTCATGTTTAGGTTACATCATGCGTGTGTGAGAAAGAGAGAGATAGAAAGATAGAGAGGAGAGGGAGCAGCCTTATATTCCTTATTTCTGGAACGTGCTTATGAAATAAGCTCATCAAATGTAACTTATTCCTTTATTTCCTTCAAATTTGAGTGATCTTCACAGAAGAACTTTGGATTTATACTAGTCTACGCTCTTCATTTCCAAAGGAATTTAGTTCATAACCGAGATATGGCTGTCTAATCAATGTTTATATAGCTGTTAATTTTCTTTCTGAGCACAAAGTTTATTTGGTATGTATATGAGCAGATTTGTTTTCATATCTCTAGAAGCTCACAAGCTTCATTGTCTAACAGTTCCTACGATAACTTTCCTACCATGTTTTTGTTAGTTATCATTATAATCTACATCAGTTGATAAATACACTTTTGAATGGCATTTAACATCATCTGACCTTAGAACACTTAGAGTTTTACTAGACTACTACAATATACTAACCACTACCGTAGAGAAATGTAATATTTCTCCCCAAACCAGAGCAGATTTGCTCCTAACC
>JANZXV010000210.1:10842335-10863747 GCA_027576455.1 Erythroxylum roigii
TAGAGTGAGGTTGCTCAATGTTTTAATTTCCTAATTTAAACAAATTATCAAGCTCTAATGTCGATTACCAAACCATTCAAATCAATTGATTGTATCGTTTTCTTAATTCAAGTTGTAATATGACATATAATTATAGAGATTATATATATATATATATATTAAAATGTTGAGGTTTAAGACCGAATTACCTGTCCAAACTTTAATGAATTGAGGACAAATTATGCAACAGTAGAATATGCAACCAATATAAGGAAGGAGGACCCAGAGTAAGTGAAGAATGAAGAATGTAGTTGAATGCTTTAAAGAAGAGTTAAAGAAGAATGCATGCGCGGCAAAGAAGAAAAGAGTGAGAGAACCACCTAAATCTAGTGTATAAGATCGCATCTTTGTCAATGTGAAGATAGAATAAGAGCTTCTAGAAATAATTCCTACAATGAGACTTAATGAACACGATAAACTATTTGACGATGCGGTGAACTTCTCATTAAATTGGAAACCAACCCTAAAATAGCAACGAAATAAATGGAAGGTGAAAGGGTGGCTCTTGAAAAGAGTAGACTACGAAGAGCTAATGAATATTGAAAGGAGACAACCCAATCTTAATAACGAAAATATGCAAAAACTTGTGTTGGTTAAAATGGTAATATAATAGAACCTATAGACGAGAAACAAAACAGTGCACTAGGGGATCCAACAATTCTCAATAACATCCCAAAATCATAAATATTGAGAAAACATAGAAAGAATAAGTTAAAGAGACACCTATAAAAGGGAATGTAATAACTATAACAATTGAGTAGGACATAGATAATTTGAAACTAACAAAAAGAGGAAATAAGGAAAAATAAACAAGGGTAAGGACCCTAATAATTCCCCCTCAAAATAATGCTTGTCTGATATGGATTACTAAGGGTATCAACTGCCCCAATAAACTAACATCTTTTAGAGGTTTTGTTAATAATACAAAACATGTTTTGTTGGTTTATTGGAATCTAAAATGAATCAAGAAAACATCAAACCCTAGGCAATTTTTGGACACTCCTATTAGATCACCAACATCATCATCTTGGGAGAATTATAATGGCTTACAACCCCAATTAAGCAAAGGTCGATATGATAGACTCTACTACATAAATGATGCATCTTAAAGTAACTTTGATCTAACCAAAATGTAAAATGCATGTGACCTTAATATATGCCTTAAACGTTAACTTTCAAAAAAGATAATTTATTAGAAAAGCTGACAAATTTGCATTCAGCAATGCAATGGCCCTGGCTAATTCTTAGTTTTTTCAATAATATTCTTCATATAAATGAAGTAGAAGGATATGCAAGTCAAAGATACTTAAACACAAACCTAAGGGATTGTATGCATGACATATGAATGATTGATCTAAAGATGAAAGGTTGGTTCTTTTCATAGAACAACAAACAGAACTTAAATTGGATGTTAAGAAAAATGCTTGATAAAGCACTAGTAATTAAAAAGTGGATAGATTCCTTAAAAGAAAAGTTGTATTTGAAGCTCCTGGAATGCCTGATCACTGTCCAATCATCATAAAGGACAAGGAAATTTGTAGAATTATAAGACATCATTGTAGATGTAATTACCACTTGGAGGAGGAAGAAGGCTTTACTAAAGCCGCACAAAAGGTTTTACAATAAGAAATTAGAGGGAGTAAGATGTTAATACATGTAAGATAATTTAGAAAGCATTAATAATTAACTAAGTAAACTCAATACAAGAAGACAAAGAAGCACTAAGGAGAATATTAAGGCTACAAATCCCAAGATGGACTTAACCCAAGCTTGATTGAACCAAAACCCAAAAGCCCCCAAAATCAATAAAAAAATAAACAATGAGGGTTACACTAGAGCAATGGAGATTTATACCTCAATTATAAAGCAAAGGGCTCACTTAAAATAGATCCAAAAGGGAGACAAGAACACCAAGTTTTTTTATAACTCAATCAAAGCAGAGATAAACACAAACAGAATCAACTCTCTAACAAAGCCTATGATATCAAAGTCTTTACTCTAGATTAACTGAAAGAATAAGCATACAGATACTTTAGTGATACCCCAAGGAAACAACCCGATAACAGATCCACAATCCCTCTAATTAAGTACTTCATAAGCAATAGAATAAGTGAATATATGAAGATCTCACTAAGCAGCCTAGTAATAACTCAGTAGATAAAGAGAATAATTTTTTAGTTGAATCCCCAAAAATCCCTAGGACCAAATGGTTCTAATGGTTTTTTTTCCATAAGCCATGATCAATGATCCAACATATAGTAATTTACGTAATATAAGAATTCCTTATGAATAGAAGGATGTTACAAAATCAATAAGACGCGTATCTACTTAAGAAACTATAGGTTTATTTCTTGTTGTAACTTCATTTATAAGACAATCTCCCAAATGTTGGCAGCCATATTAAAAAGGTTCCAAAAACTTGTTGAGCAAGTTTTACCTAATTTAAAACCCTCAATATCTGGTAGTATACGGATTGTAAACTTGTAGTAATTCAGATATTGATCCCAAGAGGAATTAGCTAAAACTAAGTGAACCTAACTTTGTCTGAGGTTTTGAAAAATGTGGTTTAAATGAAAAAAAATCAAAAAATTAAGCAATCAAATATGAGTTGAGCGGAACTAAAATTCAAAAATTAACATGATCAAATCAAATTGAGCACTTAACCACTTAACAATTGAGTTGTCACAATAAAATAAGAATGATCAATTATGAAAGTATAGGATTCATTATACTGTCATTTTGCTACCTTAATCATTTTTTTTCAATCGGTATCCATCCTAGATTTCTGAAGGGTTGATTACTTTCTCTCAAGACCTAATCATTTAACCCCAATTAATAATCCCTAATTGATTCCTAAATTCCATATTTGCAATCTCTTGATTAACAAAAACAGTTCTTAAGCAATGTATTGGATCATCGGGTTCTCACACAAGATCTCTCTTTGTATGATTATCGATTTGATATTTGTGTGATTTTGTTAACTCTCATTATCCAAACTAATCATGTTACTATTGACTCACTCTCTCGATTTATTGTTGAAGTATAGGAAAACATAAATATCACAACACCTAAAACATTTAATTGAAATAAAAAAAATCAAATCACAAAATGAATCAACAACAAATCCTAATATGAAATTAGAACATCATCAACATGTACAACATTCTCAATCCTAATTCATACATCAAGATAAGGAAATAAATAAAAGTAAAAGAGAAAAAACTTGATTAGAGTGGTTTGGGGTTAGCTGGACAATTATTGCTCCTCTTTCTCCCTTTTTTCTCTTCCTTACTTCTTTCTCACTTTGTTAAGAGGAGGCTACCTATTTTTGGTCTCTTATTGTTCTTTTATATCTTAAGGTTCACTTTATAGCTTACGTAGGTCATTTTGTTCCAAAAATACCCTCTAAACATCAAAACAGATGGAGAATCCCGTGTCTGGTAAGTGTCTGTCAGGACCGTGATAGGGGTGTCATAATCGTGACCCAGGATAAAAACCTTCTGTAATGATTGTGACACTCCTGTCACGATCATGTCATTGAGGGAACCTTCTGTCGCAATCATGACACTCATGTCACGATTGTGACCCTGCCTTTTAGCCCAAACATGCTCCAATTTCCTTCAATCTTCATTTATCTTGCTTTATTTACTAACAAACACATTAAAATACCTCAAGAACACATGATTAAGGTCCAACATCATGCCCTAAACCACAAAAACACTTAAAAACATAAACAAACAATCACATTAACATAATTCTAAGCCTAAACATGCAATAATCATCTAATCAACACCTATAAACATACTAAAACACCTACCAAAATATAATATAAACTGCAACTATCAGGGCTATATAACATAATTGTAGAATCACAAAGTGCATTCTTAGAGGGAAAATCGATAGGGGATAACCTACTCAAGAATGGCTTAGTGACTATGCTAAGAAAATCTCACCAATGAACTATGCCTTGAAACTTGATTCAAACAAGGCCTTTAATACCTTTAATTGGGACTTCATAAGGCAATTTTTTTTAAGTTTTTTAATTTCATAACCAATTTAGAAACTAGATCAAGGAATGTATCTCAACCACTTCATTCGACATCTAGTCAATAGAAAGCCCACTAAAATCCTCAAGGGAAGCAAGGGACTAAGTCAAAGAGATCCCTCTTCCTTTACCCCTTTATATTAAGCATGGAGGCTTTTTTCAAACTATTAAACCATAATATATACCTAAACATAAGGTTTGAATACCGTACCAAATGCAAAGATTTTAAACTAACAAATTTATCTTTTGAAGATGATCTTCTATTCTTTTGCAAGGCAAGTGATAGGTCCTTATATACTATCATTACTACCTTAAAAATGTTTAGGGATCTATTATGGCTAGAAGTGAATCATAATAAAAGTTAGATAATCTTGTCACAAAGTGCAATGAAGGAGGTAGAATGGCTATCAACAATATTTATATTCAAAGTAAAACCACCCCCTAATCATATAGCTTAGGATACCTTTCTCAACAAAGAAGATAATGTGTAGGGATTACATCCCATTAGTGGGAAAAAAATCCAAAAAAGACTAAACTATTGGAGCCACAAGGATCTCTTATAGGCAGGAAGAATGGTACTAATTAAAATCGTGATAAATTCTCTCCACATCTACTATGCTTCCTAAAAGCATTATAAAGTCGATTAAAAAAATCATGAAAGCTTTCTTATGGGGTGGGAGAAAGGAAGGGAGAGTAATGGCAAAAGTGAGATGGGATGAAGTTTGTAAGCCAATGGATGAAGGTGGTCTGGACATCACGAAAATTAGCCTGACAAACAAAATCTCTATAAAGGCTGATTACGGGAAATGAAACGGTCTGGTCTAGGTGGATCAAAGCTTATATGTTACAAAATAAGAGCATATTAGAACAAAACTCTAAATGCAGGTGCTCTCGGTTCATATCACATCTACTCAAAATGCAAAAAAAAAACACTAATTAGCTCAATACAATTGAAAATAGGGAATGCAAAGAAAGCTTCTTTATACTTTGACAATTAAACTAGACCCCTTACAACAGTTAAACCTCTGAGAGCATATATTGACAATTTTCCCATAAAGTGTTGGATTTGAGGTATGGATTCAATGGAATATATAGATGGAGGAACTATCCCTCGAAGCTATCTTATATAATACCATATTATTACCCGCAAGAAAGGGTGGAAGATAAGTACCACTGGATAAAACACCCCTCTAAGAAATTCACTATCAGCTCTTATAAGGAGCTATTCAGGGTAAGAGGAGATAGGGTTAAATGGCATAAAATCATATGGAACAAAGCTCTTACTTCAAAGGCTTCATTCTTGTTATGTTCAGTGACGAAGAATGGATTAACCAATAAAGATAAACTACACTCCCTAAATATCCAAGACATCTGTGTTCGGTGCAATTTTGAAAGGGAAACAATTGGCCACCTATTCTTCGAATGCAATTATACAAGATGGATATCGGAAAATATATTGGAAAACATCAATATACAAAGATCTCTAATTTGCATCCAACAATTAGTTGGCTTCAAGAAGATAGAACTGTTCAAAATGAAACTAAAACGATTATCACTATTCACCTAAGCATATGTATGTACAAAATTTGGATTAAAAAAATTATAGAAGCTTTCAATAACTATTAAAAAAAAAAAGGAAAGCTTACTTAAAGGAGATCAAACAATGGTGAAAAGAGCAACTAGTCCTCAATAATAAAGCCAGCCATAGTGAGTAAGCATCCTAACAGCAAAGGAAGCATAACCAAAGTCCATTATCCAAGATAAAAAGTGTTAAAGAACTAAGGACAAAATAGTCCTTTGTGGAGTCGTATAAGACACAATGATTAAAAAATTAAACTAGTCTGGTCAGTTAAATTATAAAAACCTTAAATCAACCAATTTTTTAATTTTATTTATCTTAATAATTTTTGTTATTAAAAATTAACTAATTTTCATAAGCCAACAGGTTTTCATAAACTATAATAAACCATTTTATTTTCGTTTGTTTCCATCTAGAAATATAATCACCTTATGAATTTTGATACACAGAAATACACGGATTATTAAAAGAGAATTATCATTCAATTTTATATTAATATAATAATAAGTACATTAATAGATATTGATATTTTATTTTTTATTGCTTTAGATTTTATTAGGGGAAGGAAGGAAGGAAAAACAATTTGTTTAATTCTTTAAATCTGATAATGGCCATTGCTTTAAATTTGCAACCTTAATTTTCAAGATAACCAGTGTAATAAGTGAAGTTTACATGTAATATGCAAAAGACAAGAAATGAAAAACATAATAAAATGCCACTTTATTTTATTTATAAAAAAAGAAACATCTAGAAGGATGAAAAAAAATCTCGTGCTCAAGAGCCTATGGTGTTTAGACATCGTAAAATTTCTTATCAAAGGAAATATTTATATCATCCTTGTTTACCAAAATAGATAGGTATAAGAGTACATTTATTGCAATATTAATCATATCCTTTTATATTTTTGTTTCTATGATCTCATTTGTTTGATTAATCACATTGTTTTATATTAAATTCTTGAAATACATAATTAATTTTAATCTCCATCAAAATGAACATTATTATTTTATTTTTTTAATTCTTCTGGAGCGAGGAAATTGTGAAAATGGGAGACAAAATTGATAATAGGTATATAATTCTGTCGTGTTCTTAAAAATTTTAAATACAGGGTACTCGGTTAACTGATAAGGAGGCAAGCTATGGAACCTGTATTTCTCGCAATTACACGTTTGCCCTCTTGCGATTTAGAGAAATAGTCCATGGGAAGCTTTGTAGACTACATAATGGACACGGTTATCACATGATGCCGTCAACATGTACCTTCAAGATACTCTGCAATACTCAACCTCCACTCCTAAATAGCAAATCCTATTATACAAAATTCCCTATTTTGTGCTGATCGGAAGATGGTTATTAATTGTATACAACCTTTATTTATATTTTACAAAGAAACTATTTTCATAATTCAAACCTGTAATCTTCCAGCGTAACCATACCTTTACTCCTCTCAACCCAAAAAAGAAATCACAGTTGAAATATAATCTCATTTGTACACTACTCCCGTTTTAATTAGCATATTCTTCTATGGAATCTAACTTCTCCATGCAAAACGAATTAAAATATGTAAATTCCAAATTAAAGTTAAAAATGTATCTTAATCATTCAAATTAAGTTTCTTTGAGAGAAGCATCTAACCTTTCACGTAAACTAATATAACTCAGAAATTTGTCAGTTATAATGCATCTCTCATACCTGAAAGTGGACTTTTTGCCAACCGTCTATGGCTCCAAAAGTTGAATTTCATTCTTCTCTTTAACAAAACACAAACAAATCCTAAAATAACAGCCATAATCACATACATCACGGAGTGAACACTCCACAAGATTCCAATCCTGATCCTGCCACCACAATCACAATCGCAATCACAAAAACTCCGTAGGTATACCCTGGCTGTAAAATCGGGATCAAGAATGAAATCAGCAGTCACAGCAGCTTCTTCTAACCAGATAGATGTGGTCTTTGATTTGTATCCAGGCATAGTGGCCATAACTGCAAATACATAAAGACACAAATTGTTTTATTTGATTAAGTTGAAATTTATTATGAAAATAAATATGTATTGAACATGTATCACATAAATTCCAGAATATGATTTAAGACATCTACTTTATCTTTCATAATCATATGCCTCAATGTTTTCCAACTATTATATGTAAATAGCCTTAATCATTCTAGTAAAACTTAGATGCAACCTCCTACTACCATTGTATAGGATAAAGCACTCAAAATACTTCTCCATAAACCTGCTCAAAATTCTGAGGGAAACAGACATTCCATCATTATATGTTAGTCTTAAGATTTGCATATGATTTTTTTTTTTTAACAATTTGAGTAAATACATATGCTAGCTCACATCTCAGTAAAGATATCCGTGCATCATAAAACACTCATAATGAAGTCTTACAAATTATTTTGGATAATAGCACATAGCAAAATAATAGGATAGCACCAAATGACCAATTGAAAAGTTAGTTTGTGAACCATGCGTTAGGACCGAATTATTTAGCAGGTTTTTTATTCAAGAAGTCTTGATCCGATGTTCCATAACTGTATTACTGTCAGTAATAAATGGAAAAGAAATAGGAAAATTGTTTCCTTATATCAATAGTTGTCTTGCATTCAAGCAAAAATATTTATTAAAATGCTTACTAAGTTCCACATTGAAAATAGATAAAAAGTAATTCATACATAAGAAAACACTCATAACATAATGCCTTAATATTTTAGATTGAAATATAAATCTCTTGTTTATATATAAATCACAAGTCCCTAAATATAATAGATAATAGAATTTCAAATATTATCAGAATAAGTTTTAAAAGTCAATATCTAAATAAGAATTGTATAATTTGAAATAAAAATTATACCTTAAACAATAAGCCAAAGTAACTTCAAAGCAAGAAGGATATGAGTCCGTAGAATTGACTTGAACAAGATGTTCTTAAGTGAGTCCGTAGAATTGACTTGAACAACATGTTCAAATAACTTAAGAACAACGTGAGGAGGAGGAAAATGTAGAGGAGGATTGTTAAAAAGCTTAATAAGTCCTACATCTAACAACAAATTAGAGTGGTTTATATAAAAGAAAATATTCAAAACGTAATGCCTTAAAGTTTTAGTTTCAGATATAAATCCCTTCTTTATATACAAACCACCTCTCTAAATATAAAATTTCACAATGTTGATCAAGCATGCAAGAGTCACAGTACATATTTATACAAACTTCCTATTTCAGCTGTTTTAATCTATCAATCCAAAAAGTTAAAAAGTTATAAATTTTGACTCAAATCTTAAGTCAATCCACTAACTTGAAAAGAAATCATGCCAGGAATTGGATATGAGATACCTTCATATTTTCTTCCTGGGGCGAGCATGCGATGGTAATCAGCAAGCCTTCTGCCAGCCTTAGCCTGCAGTTGATATGTACAAAAATGAGGAGTCAACACCATATTTTTTTGGGTAAAATTGGAATATCCCAAGAACCTACAATGGCATGAACAATGCACAAAAGTTTGAACAGGAAACTAATGTTTTTGTTAGAATATATCAAACAAAGTCAAAATAAATAAGTCAAGATTCATAGCAAGTCATAAAACAGCGCCTGAGGAAGAGAAAAAATGGGTGTGTTAAAAAACATTTCTAATCCTAAAAGGATGCCATAAGATTCAGGAAGTATTCATCAATTTAGCGCAGAGGTAGTTATTGCAATGAAAACATAATCGTACTGAAGCGTAACATCAATGTCTTTTTACTCATCCAAAATGCATTTAAGGACAAAGAACAACAATCAGGTCAAATAATTCCAGCAGGTCTCACTTCTCATATTTGAATCAAAAAGACCTTTAATAATCTTTCCCTTGATAAAAAGAACTTTTGTTCTATAATCTAACCACTACTAGGCTAGAAAACATGGCTTGTTCAGGCATGATTTATTGTCACCTATGAGCACCAAATAGAGATAAAAGCATATAGAGTATTTATCTGGGGGACAGCAAGACTGCAAGACTGCAAACTTAAGTTATGATTTTGAGATTCTGATTTTCAAGATACATTCATAGAGAAGAAATATACAAGGAGAGCAGTTAATGGTAGCAGCTATTTATATTATGTTTATGCAGTAATTATCTTATTTAGGCAGTAGTTATCTTATTTAGGAAGTCTATGATTAGGAGAATAAGTTAGCACATTCCTTTTCTACTTTAGTTCCCAAAAAATCTATATATTCAGGCCATTTAAAGGGCTTTATAATGAATAAGAAAGCAGTCAGAATCTTTCTTCAAAATAGTTGACATAAAGCTTGTCAAAGATGAATTTTCTAAACAGCAACTATAGGGTTTAGAAAGGAGAACTCTAATAAGGGAAACTTTATGGCAGCCCAAGTGCTCTCTAAATTTGAGGATCCATTTACTGTGGTCAAAAAGAAAGTATTTCACCTTAGATGATGCTGCAGGCAACATCAAATTAGATCCAAATATTATTGCTCCAAATTTGCAATTATGAGAATTTTCATAACCAACCTCTGACATGAAATTACTTGATATCAATAGATTAGTTTAAATACTAACTTTAAGAGACTTCTTGACATATAGCAACATAGTACTAAATGGATTCTTTCTAGAGATCTTTAAGTGAATACATAGCACTCAATCAACAAAAAAGTCCATAAAGCAAAAACATAAGAATCTATGCTAGGATAAAAATTGCATGATAACTGTATGATATAAAAGAATATAAAGATAATAGTACCGTATAATTTATTCCCTTGATTGTGATAAATCCAGGTAGCGGTGTTCCACTATTTGATGAAAATATTCTTCCATGTACTCCTGTCTTTAAGGGCATAAATCATGTCAGTCAGAAAGACATTCAACTAGTACATAAATTTTAGACAACAAATACTCACTGAGAAAAAAGAATACTGCATAGACTTAATACAAAAGTCTTAAAATTGAAAGAATATTCCTTAATGCACTAAATTTTTATACATAAGTTGCATCAATAGGACGATTAACATCAAAATACTGTATTAGAACTTTTCATTTGAACCCAATCAAGTTAGCAATACAAGATTCCTGCAGACAATTGGAGCAATATTCAATAAAAGATGACAAATAAATGAATTATTTCACTGCCTACCTTTGCAACACTGGCTATGAGGTTCAGTAAACTCATTTTGTTATAATCCCAAAGTGTTGGAAGCTGCCCAGACACGAGTGGCATAAATCAGTTGATTAGATCATCATAGATGGTAAGGAAAAGCAAGAAGGAAGAATGGAGTTATCCAGTACACATTAGCTTGAGCAGAAATCTCACCTCATCAGCAATAGGCCACTTATTGTCGCTAATCTCTAAAGTCAATTCAAGACATCCGGCATGAATGTAATTCCAGTCTTGCATGCCACCATATATTGGGTACCTGCATCAAGTTCTGACTATCATAATTCTTGAGCCAAAACAAAAGAAAACGAAGAATTTAATTTTATTTAAACAGGCGCTAGCATATGAAGAAAGCTTCGACAATTTTCATGTTGATGCAATTATTATCTAGAAAACACAGTTTTAAACTGTCCTACCAAGATGCTCCATTTGTAATTCCTCCAGGAAACTCCTTGCTCAAGGACATATTACGGTGAGAAAGGCTGTAAGTGCTTGCCATGAACCGAAATGTGTCATCATCAGGACATGCAAAGTAATTTTTCCTGGAATAAGGTTCATATATTTAGATAGAGATGAGCACTCAAAAGAATAGAAAGAAAACTCAACCAGGCATGGATTGGAAAGTTTATCAAATTTATTAACATGAAAATCTCAGTATCATATCAAACCGTGCATGAAGGTGATGCAGCACACATCATCAATTGGAATAAACAGTGCACAGCTAAGAGGTCACGTCTCCTTCAACACTAGTTAGAGTGACTAGAACCAATCATGGAGACTATAGAGAAACCAGCTTGGTGATATCACTTCTCAAATGCTATGAAAAGTTTTATAATGTCTAAACCTCAATTTCAGACAAGGAACACAATATAGGGCCAGCCAAACTGCAACATCAAAACTAGAGAAATGCTTGGAAACTATCTATGATGCGGTACAATAAGCCATCTGTAAACTTGAAAGAAGTGTGGATAGGTTAATAATATTTACTGTTATGTACAAATAGAAATGCACTGAATGCAACTTAGCATACATATTTACTAATATACTTTTAACCCCCTCTTAAATTGGAAAACATATACTATTAATTGCCAACTTAATAGAACTATATTGAATTCTCAAACCTCTCAACAAGTTAATGAAGGGGTCAGCTACTGATTCATAGAGACTCTGAATTTTGTAATCAGATCTCAGTATACAATCCTCACTCTACCAAAGTGATGTCCACCTTTATGTATTTTTTTTCTCATAATAAATAGAAGAAATTTACAGCACTGCCTAATTATCACGTATCAATCCCATAAATCTTAATGGAGTAAGTCCTCAAAAAGACCCTGAATTTTGTAATAAGATCTCATAATACAATCCTCACTCTACCGAAGTGATGCCCACCTTAATGTGTTTTGTTTCTTGTAATAAACTAAATTAGAAGAAATGTACAGAGCAGCCTAATTATCACGCATCAATCCCAAAGTCCTCAAAAAGATGACAACCATAATAATTCGCATGTTGCAACTAATATAACATTGTACTTAATTTCTTATCTAGATCGAATTATCACATTGTACCTTTTTTACTCTCTCCTGCAAATGCACAATAACCTGAAGTGGACAGCCTATCAGATTATGATACCGCATAATCATCATCTGGATACCCCAATATATGAATATGACTATGATTATGGTACAAGTCTTTGTGGAGCACTTTTGATGTATTGTTCAACGCAAAGGGAAGCCTCCAATGCTCAGTGTATAACGAAGACATAAACTGACTAATCAGTTTACCAGAAAGCCTATATCAGGTATAATAACAGTATGATACAAGAGTTTCCCAAACGATCTTCAGTAACTGGCTGAATCACTATACAGCTTCCTCTGATTGCATATAAGCATTACAGAACCAACAAGGGCAAAGGTGGAACAAAAGGAACAGTTTCAATCAATTAGTCTCTCTACAATAATAACAAATGTAGCAAATAATTGTGGCATGTTAAATGTGGAGGTTTATATTAACTGTATATTAGTTGGATACAGATTTTAAGAAAGTATATTTCTTGATATCCCAAAGATTTTAGGATCCTAGGAGATAGTTCTTTATCTAAGAAATAGTTTCATATTCACAGTCAACACAGAGGTAAGTTAGATCCTCGTGCCATCAAATGTGTCTTTCTATGTTGTTCACCTACACAAAAGCGGTACAAGTGCTATAGCCTTCCTCGTGAAAGTTCTATACATGCTGTCTCTTTCACTGAAAACAAACCATATTTTGACTAGTCCTATCTGAAGGCAGAGACATCAATGATGGAAGATGGTACTTTTGAGTCTTTTAAGCCACTTGAACTTCCTGTATCCATCCCAAACTCATATTTAGCCTCTAGTCCTGTGTCTATCCTAAGAAATACAGAAATCACTCCTCCAGAAAAACAGGCCCTCTCCTGTGTCCAACCAGGTTACTCAAGATTTTGCAGGATATTCACAGGTGTATTCTAGAAGAGCAATTGATCCAATACCTTAAACAAGTCAAGGAATCCAACACAAACTCTGGAAATGAGTCCACGATACAATATGATCATACTTTACATACACAATCGGTTGAAACGCCTATAAATGACTCACACCTTAATATACAGTGCACCAAGGGACCAATAGACTTATTGTCCACCAGCCCACAAAAAATTCATTATGAGTAATACATTTCTATTCCCTATACTATTTTTGAGGCATTACCAAAAAGGAATGGAGGAATGCTATGAGAGAGGAAATAAATGCATTAGATAAGAATACGGCATATGAGATTGTTGAGAAACCAAAGGGGAAAGAACATAGTTGATTGTAAATGGATCTTCACAATGAAATATAAAGTTGATAGATCACTAAAGAGATACAAAACACAGTTAGTTGCTAAAGGGTACACTCAACAAAACACAGTTAGTTGCTAAAAGGTACACTCAAACTTATAGGGTTGATTACCACGAAACATTTACTCCAACGGCCAAAATGAATACTATGAGGATTTTGTCATCCTTGTATTAGCAACTTCTGTAGTATGATGTAGAGAATGTCTTTCTTCATGGAGATGTAGATGAAGAAATCTACATGAACATCCCACGGGCTTTGAAGAAAATATGGGTAATTAAGTTTATATGTTGAAATATAGATTGAAACAATATCTTAGAACATAGTTTGGTAGATTTACTAAAGTTATGAAAGGGTCAGGATATAAACAAAGTCAAGGTAATCACACTCTCTTCATCAAGCAAACAACTATAGGGGGAGTGATTGCACTTCCGGTGTATGTTGATGATATTCTTGTGACTAGAAATGATGAAAAGGAAATAGGGGGATTCAAGTAATGGCTAATCAAGGAATTCGATATAAAGGTACTTGGGAAATCGAAGTGCTTTCTTGGTATCAAGATGGTATCTTCCACATAAGGGATTTTCATATCTCAATAAAAGCATGTGATTGATCTCTTGAAGGAAACAGGAAAGATTAGGTGCAAACCGATCTCTACGCCAATGGCCTCAAATCATAAGCTTAGATAAGTGAAAAAACCAGTTGTTGATAGAATGATGTACCAGAGGCTAGTAAACAAGCTCATATACCTTTCTCATACTCGAATAGTTAGTCAATTCTGCATGATCTAAGAGAGTCACATCTATGAGCAGCGTATAGGATGTTGCATTACTTAAAATGTATATAACGATGTAACTCAAAATAAATGTAAGAAGACAGATTATTTTCCTCTTCCAGTTCGTGTCATTAAAGGACGCAAAAAATGTAGTTTTAATAACAATTGAAATGGCACTAAAACAATTGTAGCAAAGGAAGGCTTGATTAACTAGTTGTTTCTTTGGGTTTAATTCAAAACCATAAACTAAATCAAATGTTGTTTCCAAAGAAGACTCTCACACTATTGAGGAGTTGTTTATAAAGGATGAAGCTGGCCAATAAGGAATAGTGTGGAAAAGGAAATTGGCAAAGGAAACTAGCATAGAAGGGCAATTGTTGACAAGGGATAATGGGAACAAGAGAATTGTCTGTGGTAAGAAACAATTATCGAGAAAATAAAGAAAGCAGAAGAAATAGTCAATAGAGAAACATATAGGCTAGAGACAATTGCCTAAAAGGAGACAACAGTCAAAAGAGGGAGCAATAGCTGTCTAGAAGAAACAACCAAAAAGAGATAAAGAAACAATAAAGTAGAGGAAGAAAGAGCCATCTGAAAAGATACAATTACAAGAGTTTTTGACAACATACATACACAGTATAACTCATAATGTCGATAAAAAGCTTGAATGAAACTTAAAATAATTACCGGTTTTCCTTATTGGCATCCCATGGATAATTTGCAACAAGTGCCCCCTATGAAAATCATGATGCTTGTTAATTACCTAGTACAAATAAAAACCAACAAACAAATTCTTATCTCCTAAATCAATCAGTATATGCTTTATGACAATAAAAATAACAAAATCATGAAGTGATTGTAGCCACTTTGATATCTACATCATCTTATATTTGCTTTCCTCTTCTTTGTGAAATTTCGAATAGTTGTTTTAATGCAAAGCCTAAGAGTCATTCCTACTATCCTTCCGTTTCAATTCCTTATTCATTAATTCTGTCTCTAAACTCAAAGTTCCAACAGCCTACATTTTCAATTTATTACGAGTTATATCAAATAACTAGTATATGCTTTTATCCGTCCTACATCAACATGTCTTGCAATATGGAACGAAAGCTGACAACAACAGAAAATGGTATGAGCAGATATCATAATTGATAGCATGGCAATGAAGTCAAAAAGACTTACTCCATGTAGACTGGCAGATGCAGTAAAATTTATTTGTCTCATCCAATTGATAATTGCTTTTGTTTCAGGTTGGCGAGCATCTAGGTCATTATTCACAGGAAAAAACTGGTATTTCACATTGGCCAAAGAGCTTTTGTCATTAAAGTTCAAAACAGGTATAAAATTATACCGAGATCTCCAAAAACAAAACAAAAAACAAAATCTAGTAAATATATTTTACAGAGAGATACATCACTAGCAGAGCAATCATTAAAAGGACAAATACTATAATATGATTTTTATTGACCGAAGTTGTAATTGCAAAAACTAATCCAAAGGCAATAGAATGGTTTGATGTTAATAACATTGAAATTTGGCAATTAAGTTTCAAGCACAACAATAAATAAGATTCTGAAAAGGGCACAGCAATCAAAAAATCAGAAATTTCAAGTTTTGATTTAGGCTCACAAAAGGTAAAACTTAACTCCTTAACCTTTTGTTGGATAAAATTTCGACAGAGAAACTCAAGTACACACCAATAAGACTTTCTAGGGCTAATTAACTCTCCATCAAGCTTCTTCTTTGCATGATTTTATTTTCCCAAGCCACAATATGCACTTTCTGCAACTATCTTCTCCACCCAAACCGTATAAAATAAATACTCAAAGCTTTTAAGCAATTATCAAATAGAAAGAAGTTCAAGGCATCAACTATAAGCTAGTAATGGATGTCAAATTGTAAAGAAAATGATCCAAAAGTATAATCTTTTACAGTATCCATAGATTTCTAATTTCAATCAGATTTTATAAGAAGCATGTGTTATAGCACTATACAGACTATAGCAAATTTCAAAATTATTTATTTGGTACACCATCATATAACTAAACATAATAAGCAAACAATACCTGGTCTGGAAAATCTCGGTTTAGATCAATATTGTTTGCGTTACCACGTCTCCTTAATGAGAATCCATCAGGATTCATTGATGGAAGAATATGAAGGTGAACATTTTCCACAATCAATTTGGCCTTCAAGGATAAAAAGGCAGATTTCCCAATCCGAAGCGTGAGAATAAACATATATTTGCAAAAATCCACAAGAATACAAGCATTCTGAAGCAGTTGGCAAATGTCTACATTAATTATGTATATTGACCAAAGAGTTTAGGAATCAGCCACTAAATGCTAATGACTAAAATACCTAGTAAAATAGAGGATAATGCTTAGTCTAATAAAGTTGAGGAACTAATCACTGAACCATTCCAAGAATGCACATAAATATCTGATAATGAATCAAAATTCATACTATCATAGATTAATCCAAGATGATAACAATTTATGTGATAAATAAATAAATAACTCTAGAAATAGCAACATAATGAAAATCAAAATAAAAAACCAAGCATTAAACAATAACAGCAAAGAAAAAGCTATTAAATGATATCTTAAATGAAAAAGTAACACACAAAAGAGGAACAAGATTGATTCTAGTGCGTAAATTAAATACCCTCGTGCACATTTAAATAAAAAGAAAATTACCAAAGGATCCACCATGTAGTTATCACAAAGCCAACTGGCAAGAATCAATAGAAGCTCTCGGCCCACAGGTTCATTTCCATGCACATTTCCGATGTACTGCAAACAAAAACAATCAACCACCATGCTACTAAAGGTGAATGTTTTATATCTTTTAGAAGATAAAATCATTACATATTACAAGTAAAACAATCAAAGTGGAAAGGTTTAACAACTTATTCACAAAATCTAGTTGAAATTTAAGATGGAATAAACAAACAAATAATTTGTCCCTTAAACAGAATTATCGTTAGGAAATAACTAGCATGCTTCCAAGTGAACAAAGTAGTAATCCATGGTTACAAAATCTTTGGATTTACACATTAGAAGCATGTGCATTTTATGTACGCACCAAAAGCATAAATGTTAAGAAAGTTTTAACTACATCATGTTTCATTTTCAGAGAGATTCATGTCATCTCTAGTTTAAGTGGAGTCAAAGAAGATCATTTGTTCAAAGAATTACAAACTGAGACAAAGAATTACAAACTGAGCTACATAATAATGTAAGGGAGCAAACAAAACATGATAAGAACCTATGATGCTTAAAATCACCGATTTATCATTGGAAAACAATACTATGAATCCCTGCATACTATACATGTAACATACGGGAATATTCCATGGAGAAAGCTTCTAAAATCACTTGTGAATTCTATAGGTACTTCCTTACTATGGTAAAAGTAAGAGCTACTTTTAGTAAATAATGTTGTGAGTCTCTCTTCACTAACTAACGTTGCAATTTCTTAATTACATCAAGTTCATTGGCACGCATATACTTCCATCACAACAAATTTGCAAATAATTTATTACTAATGGCAGTTTGTTCCCCATTTATAATGGTTAGGCTACAAACTATCATGGTCCCATGTCAGATGTGTACGAAAGATCATATATGTATTCTTGTTCAAGCTTTGTTTTGCATCTTTCATAAGGTAACCCCTTATGGCTCACCGAGCAAACAGTACCTCACATGCCAGATATGATGGCTAAAATGTTATGAGTAGTACCAAAGCTACCTCAGGGGATGTGGAAAGTAAATTTCTGATTAGTTGCCCCATTATAGTGGCAAGCAGTTAAACCGTACCTGGTTAGAAGCACTTTGTTTTCTTTTTCAGCGTACATCAAAAATAACCTTATTTCTTGTTCTTTCTTTAGTTTCCAAATTCTCGTGTCTTTCTTTTCCAAATAAAATCATGAACCCAGTGCATTTGAGAAGCCGTATAAGTAATGAAAAATCACGCATTAGAATGATAAATGGGAAATGGTTAACCTTGAATGCAGGTTCAGGCTCATCCTCACCAGGTTTGTCAGAGATCTCTATGACCCACTACAGAAGAAAAAACAGAAAACAACCCACATTCAGAAAGACAGGAGATCTCTGTGAGCCATTGAATTAAAAGTGAAGCTAGAGAAATAGAATGCGAGGAAAACGCGAGTAAAGGTGCGGTTACCAGAGGAACTCCAGCAACACTCTCTCCAATACTAAATAGCCAATCCTCAAGGAGAGAGAAAAAGAAAAAGTCAGCATTATTAGATTAAAAGTACAAATAAAAAACAACAGAGTCCTAAAGTCAGCAACAAAAGTCCTAGGAATCACCTGTATATTCTAGAAATGTTACTGCACCTTCGACCAAATTCCTTGACTGCCTTCTCAAGATCAGAGTTACTCATATACCCATGAGCTACATCATCAACACTACCACCAAATTATTAGATCAGAATACAAAATTTAACACTAACAACAAATTTTTCTTTTCTTTAAGAAATTTAGCTTACTGGTTATCCTCAAGTAACTGCCTCAGGGAACCGCTATAACTAGAACCGTTGCCAAATCCTGGGAAAATACTAAGGAATAAGAAGCAGAAGATGTGAAATAAAGAGCCTGATTTGACTGGAAAGAAATTTCTGAATCAAGAGATCAAATTATAGGGCCTAATTTCAACAACAACAAAAAAAACAGAAAGAAAAAAAGTGAAGATCAACACGCTGCATACCTGAAGGAAGAGAGGAATGAAATGGAGGTCTAGCAATGACGGAGAGAAGCAAAGAGAAGAAAATGAGGGAGAAGATACGGATCGGGATCACTAATCTCATTTTCCTTTTCCTTCTGCTAATTAAAACAGAGCATCAAAATAGTTGGGGTGAAATTTGAACGTTCAACTGTTACTGACTTTGATAATTACGACATGATCAGGATTTGTTGTGATGTTCCTGAAGCTTTTTACATCGCATCATAATATTTCCCAATATAAACTCTTTCGATATCTATATTATCATATTACATTTTATTTTTAAAAAATATTATATTAAAGAAGATAGTATACCACCCAATGGTCTTTGAAACTCCACATGCACGTAAGAATGGCAGGCCCAAACCCAAGTAACAAGTACTGATTCCCTGAGCTCTGGTTGTTTCAGAGAGGTCCGAGCTTAATCAAACTTGAGTAGACTCTTTTTATAATTAAAAATAATTTACTTAAAATTAAAAAAAAATCATCTTCATTGAAAAAAGTTAATATGTTTTGTTTTATATAAACGATTGTTTTACATCGCAATAATTTTCTAACAAAGTCTAATATTATAAATTTTTAAAAATCATCTTCATTGAAAAAAGTTAGTATGTTTTATTTTATATAAAAAATTGTTTTACATCGCATTAATTTTCTAACCAAGTCTAATATTATTGGTCTTAAGTTCAAGTTCAATTTTTAAACATAATCATGAACGTTTTAAATTCCTTTTTTTATCAATTTATCACATCTCTAATCAAGAATCCATATTTATTTCTTTTTATTAAATTAAAATTGTTAAGTCCAATATTTTGCTTTTGACAACAAAGTAATTAAAATATATTTGCTTATTTTTTAAATAATTTTCTTTAAATTATTATCTCTTTATTTTTTTACTGCCTCTATTCTCTCTTCTAAATCTAACAATAAAAAGATGCTTGGTTCATTCAAAATATGAAAAATATTATTAATTCATGAGTTTGCTTATATAACAAATATCACAATAATATTATAAAAATAATTTATTAAAAAAGAAATACTATCATTGTGCTAATATTATCCAAACGAAAAAGACATAAAAAGTCAAAAAGAAATTATCATTTATTTCTTAAGACTGAAACTGGAGACTAAAGTTGAGTAAATAGACAAAGACAACGACGTAGAGTTTTATTTATTAATCTACATAAAAAACACACTAGTAAATATTTATATCTTTAACAGTAAAAAACCAAAGCAATCGTATGGAGAAAAAAAAGTAAATCTAGAAGCAAAAATTAAAGATAACAAACTTGCATTAGAGGAAAGGGGATAACTAATCATTATAATCAAGATCGTCAATAGTTCACACGACTTCATCTACGTGTAAAAATATCAAACATTATTATATGAATTATTCATGCTTATGCAATAATTTTTTTAAATGAATGTTCAACTTACGATAATCAACAATTAAATATATCTTCTTCATCAACTATTTTTTCGAATAAATTTTCAGTTGAAAGACTTGTCTCCATACTAGAATATGTGTTAACATAAAAAGACAATATAAGATAATATAATATATGATTGATAAAATTATTAAGGTAAAAAAAACTAATTTATCATGAAGAATAGAGTTTATAATTATTATCTATATACCTTACCAACTTTGAATACACATAAGGGCTTTCACAATATTAGGATGAAATTAAGCATAATAAGGACTAATTATCTAACTGCTAGTATTAAATGCAAACTTTGAACTGATAGTAGATACTTGATTGACCCATTTTAAGTTAGTTGATATTGTAATAAATGCAAGTGTAAGACGTAGCTATAGCAAATGTCGACAAGTACAGGTCCATCCCACGAAAACGATAAATACTAGTAATTACCTTTCCTCTATTATCTAACCTACAGATTGATTTTAGATTTTTAATAAAAAAGAAAACAAAAACTAAAATAATTAAAGAAATAGGAAACAATAATGAATGCAAAGATAATGAAATTGTTGGACCCCAATTCCGGAGCCCAACACTCGGTTTCCTGAAACCTTGAACTGAAACCCGGAGGGGTTATGTATTGTCATTTCATAATAGCAGTGAGTGCACCCTAGTCAAACCATCAAAATCATAAGTTTAATTTTTCATGGAAATTGTAACTTTAAGTCTCTAGTTCATTTTGAAGCAAGAATCACTTTGATTGGAGTTGTATAACTCAAGATATGCACAAAATACCAA
>JANZXV010000210.1:10883774-10899423 GCA_027576455.1 Erythroxylum roigii
ATAATGATATAATAATAATAAGTACAAAATTTATAAATAATAATAATAATAATAAATACAAAATTAATAATAATAATAATAATAATAATAATAATAATAATAATAATAATAATAATATAATTAAGAATAAAACATTTGCTTTTGTGGGATGAGGGGTATTTCTGGAAGTTGCTTATGTGTTTTGTCTCGGAGACGGGGACAAAAATTTTTGTCCTTCATTTTTGAGAGGAACAAAAAAATTTGTCCCTGTCATCCGGAGACGGTGGACAAAAAATTGGAGACAGTAACCAAACATTATCGGAGACAGGATTATTTTGTCCTGTCATCTGTCCCCGTCCCCGGGGACATCAACCATACAGGGGGTTAGACTTGGGAGACAAGTTGGGGTGGCCTAAATGGTCTCAACTTTTCATTTAAGGTTATTCCTTTTAGGAGGTCTTGAATTCGAGTCACGCTGAAAGAGGAAAAATGAAAATTGTTCTTATTGATGATCCTCTAATCCTTTGAACAAAGCTCCTTGATCGAATTAATTGCGAATGCCTCGTTTTCAGCGGCAATGTGAGAGTTTGAGCTACTAGGAAATTTTGGAGAAATGAGAATTGTTCCTGTTAATGATCCTTTATCCCTTTGAGCAAAATTCCTTGATCGAATCAATTACGGATGCTTTATTTCCAACGACAGTGTAAGAGTTGGATCTACCAGAAAATTTGAGAGCTAATGGAAGCTAAAAAAAAAGAACTTAGACTTGGGACAGGTGCATGGTAAAAGTTTTAGCTTTTCATAAACCTTGTAAGCTCATAATTCCCTATACAACAAGTAGGAAATTTACCAAGCTAAAAGTTATCATTTGGCAATACATTTTCAAAATTATAACCTATCAAAATAGTACTTTCAAAAATAAAAACTTTAATAATTTTTTAAGCTATTAGCTACATTTAAAATAAGTTACATTTGATATTCGTAGCTAATAAATTTTAGTAAGATTTTTTAACTGTGAACAAAGTATTGTAGCAAATAGTATTTAGCTACGATATTGTTTTCAGCACTAATAATTTTTGGCTACATTTTTTAACTATAAATTAGTTTCATGGTAAAAAGTTTTTAGCTTAAAAATATTTTTCGTAGCTAAAAGTTAAATATGTTCCAGATCTCATAGCTATTAGCTATATTTTGGAACTGCAAAATAGGTTTCGTAGGTAAAAGTTTTTGGCTACGAATTTATTTTCGTAGCAAAAAGAGAAAATAAAAATAAAAATGACATCATTTTTTACACTAAATTGATGTCATTTTTTGCATATTGATAACCTAAATAATCTCCTTTGGTTTTTCATCTTATGTCTTCGTATTTTAGCTGCTCCGATGTCGTCTTTGTCGTTTTCCTCTTCTGTGTTCGTGTTCTGCTACCTACTGCTATGTTGGTGTTTATCCTCTTATGTCTCTGTATTTTCTGCTTAAACGACGTTTGTTTTCTTCTTATGTTCTAGAGAGTTCTTTCATTTTTATGTTCTATAATTTCAATTAATGTGTGGTTAATAATGTAAGTTATAGATGAGTCAATTGGTTCATGTAGTTTACTTAAAGACTTCTTGTTCATCTTCTAAACTCTCCAAGATTGCCATTCGAGCTTTACAGGTTCTGGGTTGTTTTGTATGTTGTTATTTTTTTCTTTTGTTTCTAACTCGTCCTGTTCTTTTCTTGTTCATGTTAGCTTTAAAATGTTGTTTTTATTTTTATTAGCTAACTATTTAATGTGTGGCCTTGTTTTGGGAAGATCACTTGAACCTCAATTGTTCGTGAGGTGGACATGATACTGTTTCAGTTTGCTCTGCTTCTTTCAGTTTGCTCTGCTTCTTTTCAAGATTGACATTTATGTAGTTTACAATCTCTCCCTCTTTGTTTTTTTGTTTTTCATATGTGAAAGTCCGAAAGTATGTACTTTCTGCACTAGGAAGCAACCCTTGAAAATAAAGGCTATTTAATGTTTATCCCATTGGGAACACTTTGAATGAAAAGGGGTGCTCACTTATAGTTTGTGGGATCTGCAATAGAAAATATACAATTGCATTTATACATTGCATGATTGCATGATGAAATATCATCAAACTCTTCATAAACATTGATTTCCTTTAAATTCATTAAAATGTCAATCCTTTACACTTCCCAACATTGCAAGACTATATTCTTCATTTTATTTCACATGGTAGGAATCCTTGTAGTATGTGCTTTGCTGATCTTTTTTTCCCTTGCAAGCATGCTTTTAATTTATTCTCGTGTGAGAAAAAACAACCTTTATCTACATTCGCCCCATATTGGCCAACAATATAAGCCTAGATATTGGATGTTTCTATGTGGCCATAACCTTTTTTTGCTTGTAAAGAACCCATAAGTTGATCTTTTTTCGTAAATCTAAATATTTTGATATGTCAATAGCAATAATAACATGATTAAAATTAGAATCAAGTGATTGAATTATTTTTTAATCAGTCAAACATCTTTTAATTGCTCATCATATCCCCATAATTGATTGACAATTGTCAATACTCTAATGAGATAGTATGAAATCTATTCAAATTTTCTTATTTTGAGTGCTTCAAATATTATTCTTAAGGTTTGAAGACAAACTTTTATCATCTTATTAATTCCTTTGAGAGAATTTTGTAAAATTTCCAATGTTAGCTTCACAATTAATGCACTTGAAACTTTCTCCAAGATAGTTTTGTCTAAGCACATAAGAATCGATGTCAATACTTGTTGATCCTTTTTTCAAGCCTTTTATAATGCCTTTTTCCTTACTCAAGTCAAGACACCATCTTTAGATTGCTCTACATCTTTTTGAACTTTGTCCAATACATCTTGCAATAATAGCAAGGGTTTCATTAAGATAAACTAGCTATTGTAATTTTTTTGGTGAGTTTTGGAAATTGGAAAGGGAACATGACTCTTTGCATCATTTTCTCTTTTTTATGTTTATATTGCTTATTAAAAAGATGAAAGGCTTAAACAAGAATATAAGAAAAGATTTGGATGGTCTTAACCACTACATTACATAAATGACCTTATATCCTCTCAAATTATAAAGACCCAAATAACTATTAATAGGAATATCTAATACATGACACCTTTTTGTAATCAAATTCTATTGGTAGCTTCAAGCAGCTATCTATTGTCCATGTAACACTCTTCATTTTCTTGTAACCTAACTTTGCTTTAAATTTAACTACTAAACAAGTTGACTAATCTTCGTAACTCCCTTCCTTATTATGAAGCCTTTTGACATACGACATAAATACTAATAGTATGGATCATTTTAGTAAATTCTAATTCTAGTTCTTGGTTTAATAGTAAATCTGGTTTTACTTCTAGCTTAGTTTAAATACTATAGGGGATATATTTCTCTGTAAACTTCAAAACACACACATAAGTGGAAGAAGAAGTCCTTATTTTTATCCTTAAATGATGGAAGTGATATGGTTTAAAGCTTGTTTGGGGAGCATACTGTTTTAGTGGGTAGTTTATTATGTGTTTAGTTATTAAATTGAATGTTTAGTACATGTTGAGGTTAAGATTTTGTTATTCAGTTAAATATTTGTGTTTTGTGGGTTGTAGCACACGATTGAGCTTTAATTGTATATATTTGAGGTGTCTTGGTGTGTTTGCTAGTGTTTTAGGGTAAATATCGAAGAATGAAGGAGAATTATAGGAAGCCCGAGGCAAAAACCACAGCCACGATCGTGACAGAAGTGAGTTGGAGCTGCCATGATCGTGACAAGAGGTTAAATCAAGTGCCACGATTGTGGCACTATGGGCCATAATTGTGGCCTGTGTGATAACAGGTGCGGACGCTCTTTCGGATTCAAGTTTTCGTGGGACTTTTGGAACTTTTCAGACTTGAAAAACCCTAGGGTGGCACAAAATAGAAAAGAATATATAAAGAAAAGAAAGGATCTCTAAAAGAAGCTCGCCATTCTGCCACTTTGGGAAAAGCTTTAAGAGGAGAGAAAAAGAAGAGAGGGAATAAGAAGAAAAAGAGAGGGCTTCCAACGCTGCTACCTTCCCGAGTCATCTGGATCCTTTTACAAGTGATGATTTCATTCATCTTGTTAATTATTTACTGAATGCGTAAGACGGATTTGAATATGTTCATGGATTTGGATTCAATGATGATGTTCCAACTTTCTTTAGGGATTTTGACTTGATTTAATGTTAATTTAATTTTTTGTGTTATTACAATTAGGTGTTGTGATTGATTGATGTAGCTTCACGTTTTGGCAATAAATCGAGAGAGTGAACTGAATAAAAAATGATTAGGTTGTGTAATTAGATCACGCAATTAATCAAATTCGTAATTGTATGTAGAGAGATCCTGTGTGAGACCCGATTGTTGACTAATTAAGGTTAGGGTTGATTGTAATTGAGAGATTACATGTTCAGTACTAAACTCAATTAGAGTTTATTAATTAGGGTTTGTGATTATAACTTGAGAGAGTAATCCTCCCTTCGATAGTTTAAAACCGACACCACAATAACATATAAATGGTTAGATTAGCATTGATGATAGGAAAAATCCCACCTCTCATAATTTGATAAATTCTCTTGTGTGTTTTCTCACTATCAATTTGGCGTTGCTTAAGTTGATTTCTTTTCGTGTTAATTTTAAGAATTAATTTTCTATCAATTGTATTATTGTGTTTACTTTTATATTAAGTTTTTATTTTATTTTATTAATTCATTAAGCCTTAGATAACTTAGAATTAGATTAGTTCACAACTCCTCGTAGGATCGACAACTCACGTACTACAATTCACGATATATGAACTTACAGTATTTTGAGGGTTTTAATTAGGTAAAACCTAGCACTCAATAAATTTTTGTTGCAATTGTCAGGGAGTAGTAGGATTAGTTTAATTTATTTAGTCTAAGGCATTTTTCCCACTTTTGTGTCCGTGCACTTGCATGACACAAGAGTTACTAGAAGTTTGAGCTAGATAGATGAAATGTTAGAGCTTGGCATTGCCTAATTAGAGTGTGCAATCCAAAGAGTAAGACATGAAGAAGAAAATGCGGAAGCAACCATGGTCGAGGAGTTTTAGCGAGAATTCGATTAGAGAGGCAACCAAGGACCTTTATAGATTTCACGAGACCGGGGTTTTAATGCGGCTAACCAAGGTGTCATGAGACCACCTGTTCAGGTAGCATCATTTGAAATAAAACTCGTTCTACTGAAAACGTTGCAGCTAAACGAACAATTTTATGGATTGACCAACGAGGATCCTAATGCACATATCGTGAATTTCCTCGAGATATGTGATACCATCCGATATCATCAGATGTTAGAAGACGTTGTTAGGATGAGGTTGTTCCCCTTTATATTAAATGATACAGCCAAAGCGTGGTATCACTCACTCAGTCTCACGAACATTACAAATTAAGAACTATCGGTGTGAGCATTTCTAGACAAGTACTTCCCCCTCACCAAAACCACAAAGATAATCAAGGAGATTACAAACTTTCAACGAAATGATAAGGAATCACTTTATGAGGCGTAGGAGAGATACAAGGACTTGCAAAGGATATGTCCACATCATAATTTGCCCAAAGAATTCCTTTTACAAACATTCTACAATAGAGTCAATCTGCCCGTCAGAGGGACTATTGATGCATCCTCAGGAGAATCGCTAATGAGAAAGAAAGTGGAGGAAGCTAAGGTGTTGTTAGAGGAGATGGCTAGCAACAATTATCTGTGGACAAATGAGAGGAGTAAACAACACATACTCGTCTGAGAACACAAAGAAGCTATAACTGTCGATCAAATGATTGAAATGAAAGCAAAGATCGACAATCTAACTTGACAACTAAACAATATAAAGGCCTCTTCCTCAACTCATGTGAAAGTTGTTCAACTAAAATGTGGGATGTGTAAGCAATTGGTCCACGATACAATTGATTGTTTCCTGATGAAATGCCATGAATCAGAACTAGTGAAATAAATGGAAGTGCAATATGGTCAAGGAGGGGAAACAACACCTATTCGAACACTTATAATCTTGAGTGGAAGAATCACCCTAATTTTTCTTGGTCGAACAATGTAGGAGATCAATTCCTACCTCAAGGATCACCGGGTTTCCAACAAGAGGAACCAAATTCAATGGACTCTAAGCTAGATAAGAATTTGGATAAGCTTGGCAGCTTAGATGATGCTAAAAAAGATTTAGAAGGTAGATTCGAGCAAGTAACAAAGAATCATACCTCTTCTTTCCATAATTTGGAGGTTCAAATAAGCCAATTGGCGAGTGCCTTATAGGTACGAAATGGAGGGAATATCCCGATCAATTCCAAAAAAAAATTTAGGGAACAAATAAAAGCTATCACACTTTGAAGTGGGAAGGAACTTGAACAACCCATAAAGACAAAAGTTGCAAACCCTCCTCTGGTTAAGAAAGACATAGAAAAGGAGAAAGCTGTAGACATGAGCCCATATCCTCCTTATGTTGCTCCTCTGCCATATCCACCCAAAGTTCCATATCCTCAACGACTGCAAAAGACTAAATTAGATGCACAATTTGCAAAATTTGTGGAGAAATTAAAGACATTGTAGATTAATCTTTCATTCGTAAAGGCTTTAGAACACGTGCCTAAATATGTTAAGTTTTTCAAGAACATATTATCGAAGAAGCGCACTTAGGAAGATAACCAAACGGTAGTTTTAACAGGTAATTATAGTTCAATAGTAACCAGGCATATGTCATCTAAGCTAAAGGATCTAGGGAATTTCACAATATCCTGTGTAATTAGTGAATTTGAATTCACAAAGTGTCTTGCAATTTAGGGGCAAGTATCAATCTTATGCCCTTACCGATCTTCCAAAAATTAGGGCTCGGCGAGGTCAAGCCAACATCAATGTTAATTCAGTTGGCTGATCAATCTATTAAAAGATCATTTGGAGTGGTGGAAGATGTTTTAATGCAAGTAGACAAGTTCATTATTCCTGTGAACTTTGAGGAGGATAATAATTGTCCACTAATTCTTGGGTGACCTTTCATGAACACAGGAAAAGCATTAATCGATGTTCATAAAGGGAAATTGACACTTCGGATTGGTGAAGATCAAGTGGAATTTAATATGAACAAGGCTTTAAAGAATCTGAAGGAAAGCAACGCATGTATGAAAATTGATATTATGGATAAAAGTATGCAAGAACAAATAGAGAGTTACGTTGTTAAGATGAAATCAATAGAAGTGGAGACAGACAATGCAATGGAAAAAGGAAACAAGGATGAGTATGAAGGAGCTTATGAGCCAGAGGAGTCAGATGTTCAAACTCATCCAGACATATTAATCCAAACTGAGACACCTATACCACCCTCCATAGAGAAACCACCCACTTTAGAGCTTAAACCTTTACCTACATCTCTCAGATATACTTTCTTAGATGAAGGTAAAACTTTATCCATCATCATTTCTAACCAACTGGATGAGAAACAAGAGAGTAGGGTGTAGCTATTTATAGGAAGCGTATGAAAGCCATAGGATGGCAATTACCCGATATTTGAGGTATAAGCCTAAAAGTTTGTATGCATTGCATAAACCTAGAAGAAGGATGTAGGGCGGTACGGGAACATCAACGTAGGTTAAATTCCAACATGAAAGAAGTGGTCAAGAAAGAAGTAGTAAAACTCTTAGATGCGGGGATAATCTATCTCATATCTGATAATGAATGGGTCAGCCCAATACAATGTGTACCAAAGAAAGGAGAAATGACTATAACGAAGAGTGAAAGCAGAGAATCAATTTCAACAAGAACAGTCACGGGATGGAGAGTGTGCACAGACAATCGCAAACTCAACAAGGTGACTAAAAAGGACTATTTCTCTCTCTTATTTATAGATTAAATGGTAGAAAGATTGACTAGTCACTCATTATACTAATTCTAGGATGGTTACTAGGGATACAATCAGATTTTCATATACCCTGAAGATTAAAAAAAGACCACGTTCACATGCCCTTATAGTACCTTTGCGTATAGAAGGATGCCTTTCGGACTATGCAATACCCCATCTACATTTCAAAGATGTATGATGTCTATCTTCACATATATGATTGAGGATATAATGGAAGTTTTCATAAATGAATTTTTAGTTTTTGGAGGCTCTTTCGAGATGTGTATGATCAATTTGGACAAGGTACTCCAAAGATGTGAAGAATCACATTTAGTGCTGAATTGAGAGAAGTGCCACTTTATGATGCAAAAGGGGATATTGCTCAGGCATAGAATTTCGCAATAAGGATTTGAAGTGGACAGAGCAAAAACGGAAGTTATAGAGAAACTCCCACCTCCAATCAACGTTAAGGATGTGCGAGAATTCTTAGGCCATGTTGGGTTTTACCATCGTTTTATTAGAGATTTATCATAAATTGCAAGACCCTTGACAAATCTATTAGTCAAGGATGTGCTTTCCTTTTCGATGAAAATTGTTTATCCACATTTAATCAATTAAAGAAGGCATTAACATTAGTCCTAATCTTGACACCACCTGATTGGACACTCCCATTTGAGTCATATGTGATGCGAGCGACCAAGCTATAGGTTGCGTGTTGGGTCAAAGGAAGGATAAAATGTTGCATATGGTATGCTATGCAAGCAAAACCCTTACAAGACCTCAACTTAATTATACCACTACAGAAAAGGAATTACTCGCGATGGTGTATACATGTGACAATTTTTATCGTACCTCTTGGGTTTAAATTGATCGTATTCATCGACCACACTGCTTTAAAATATCTCCTTTCCAAGAAGGATGTGAAACTTGGACTTATTCGATGGATGCTACTACTATAAGAGTTTGATATAGAAATATAAGATAAGAAAAGGAGCGGAGAATGTGGTTGCAGAACATTTATCTCATCTAGAAGGACGAGAATTTAAGCATAATGATGATATTAATGAGAACTTCCCCGATGAAACCCTAATTTTACTTAACAACTTGACGACACGATGGTTCGCTGATATCGCAAACTACGTTGTTGTTGGTAAACTTCCCTTTGATTTATGATATCAACAATGGAAATGGTTCTTGCATAAATGCACACGATATATATGGGATGAACCAATCTTGTATCAAATATGTGTTGATGGGTTAGTAAGAAGATGTGTTGAAATATTGGATATATTAACATAGTGTCACGAAGCTTAGTACGCTGGCCACTATGGAGTAAATAAAACTGCAGCTCAAGTACTCAAGTGTGGATTTTATTGGCCATATTTGTTTAAGAACGCTCAAGCTTTTGTGGCATAGTGCGATTACTGTCAACAAGTAAGCAACATCTCTAAAAGAGATAAGATGTACTTATCCAACATTTAGAAGTTGAAGTCTTTGATGTATGAGGCATCATCTTTATGGGGCCTTTTCCATCTTCCATAGGAAATATGTACATTCTAATAGGGGTGGATTATGTATCTCGCTGGACTGAAGCCATGGCATCTCCAACTAATGATGGAAAAGCCGTCCAAAAGTTTATCAAAAGGTTATTTAACTAGTTTGGAGTGTCAAGAACTATAATAAGTGACGAAAGAGCACACTTCAGCAACAGATCCTTTGATGCCCTCCTAAAGAGATACGGAGTCCACAATCAAGTTGCTACTCCTTATCCCCCGCAAATGAGTGGACAAGTAGAGGTCGTGAACTAAGAGCTGAAATAAATTTTAGAAAAGACCGTGAAAAGCTCTAGGAAGGATTGGGCATTAAGGTTAGATGATGCTTTATGAACTTATAGGATTGCGTTCAAAACACCTACTGGAACGACTCCCTTCAGGCTTGTATATGGTAAGGCTTGTCATTTGCCTGTGGAGCTAGATCATCAAGCATATTGGGCGATGAGAGCTTTAAACTTTGATTGGAAGCAAGTGGGTAAAAAACGACTCTTGCAACTAAATGAACTTAAAGAGTTTTGCTACAATGCATACGAAAAATGCTAAACTTTACAGAGAGAAGGTAAAGAGATGGCATGACTTTCATATTAAGCAGAAGGAATTCAAGGTAGGAGATGCAGTTTTGCTATACAATTCGAGGTTGAGACTATTTCCAGGAAAGTTGAAGTTGCGATGGAGTGGACCTTTTACGGTTACCCAAGTTTTTTTTAATCACAGAGCCCTATAATTAGAAAAGGCAAACAAACAAACATGTAAGTTGAATGGGCATCATTGCAAACTGTATCTTAGAGGAATGATTTCCAAGGAAAAGGAAGTAATTTCCTTCCTTTTGAACAATTGAACGCTTCGAAGGATGCAAGGTCAAGCTAATGACCCTAAATTAGCATGTTTAGTAGTTAGATTTAAATTGTTGCACAGTTAGATTTGTTTTCAATTCTATAATGAGTTGGAATGAGTTGGATCACTAGTTCTCTTACTCTTTTGAATCTATTATAAGATAGGAAAACACTCTCGATGTTAAGCAGATTTGGTCTCAACATTATCGTCATCACCACCTCGGTCACCATGACAATTTGTGTTCTAACCCTTTCTCTTTTAAATTTTGTCTTTTTGTTTCATTTCACTTTCTATGTATTCCTACCATTTGTGTTGTTGTTTGCTCTTCTCACATTGATGACAATGTGTTGTCCAAGTGTGGGGAGGGTTGTGTGCATATATGCTTTTATTTTGAATGTGAATTTTTCATATCGTATGTTAGGTTGTTTAGGTTTGTATAATGTGATTTGTGTAAATATGTCAATGGCTAGGACTTAACAGAATCGATTTAATTTTGAACATAGTCTTCTAGGTTGTGAAGATTTATTAGCTCGTGAAATTAGCGATCTAGGGTACTTTGGTTGAATATATATGCTCGTGAAATTAGCGATCTAGGGTACTTTGGTTAAATATACATGTTAATTAGGATATGACGTTAGTTTATTCACCACAAGAATTTGTCACATTCATTTATAATTTTAGGTCAATCAAATAAGTTGCATTGTTAGTATCTTTTCATGAGAATTTTTAGTTAAAAAATGAGGTAGGTAATAATAATAAAAAAAGTGTGTTAACTATTTCGTTAGCCTTCAGGTTATAAATAGAGTTAGTAGTCAGTTGAGAATATGATGTAGTTGAGTAACCAGGAGACATTCATCACAAATGTTTACCTTTGTGTCAAAAGGCTATGATGACATTCCAACCAAGCCACTTAATAAAAACATGACTTAGTTGAGTAACTAGATCCACATTCATCACAAATGTTTGCCTTCACATAAAAAGGCTAGGTTTATGTTAATCAAAATCAACAAAAATAGTGTTTTATTAAATAAGCCTATTGATCTTTGTGAATAGCTCAAATTTTCATGAAAACCTACTAAGGAATAGTTGCAATGTTGATTGAATGAATAATTATCAATGTGTGTGTGCAAATGATAGCGGTGAATAAACTTGACATGAAGGTTTTGATAGACATGTATATTTAATCCAAAGTACTTAGACACAGGTTTCACAAGTTAATAAGTTAGAACAACTTGAGAGATGGCATTTGTAGCTAAATTTGTTTCGTAAAGTTTAATGTCATTGTCTCATTATTTCATAAGTGTGTATGTTGTGTTTTTTTGTTTTTTTGTTTTTTTGCTTAAGGATAGGAAAAGGTTTAAATATGGGGATATTGATAGTGGTAGATTGCATAATATTTTAATGGATAGTTTAGTATGTGTTTAATTATTAAATTGAATGTTTAATGCATGTTGAGGTTAAGATTTTTTCATTTAGTTAAATATTTGGGTTTTGTGTGTTTTGTGGGTTAGAGCACGTGATTGAGCTTCAGCATGTATTTAAGGTGCCTTGATGTGTTTGCTAGTGTTTTAAGGCAAATATCGAAGAACGGAGGAGAATCGGAGGAATCCCGAGACAAAACCCATGGCCACGATCATGACAGAAGCAAGTTGGAGTTGCCACGATCGTGACCAGTCTGCCATGATAGTGACAGAAGGTTAAATTAGGTGCCACGATTGTGGCCTACACGACAATAGACATTAACGGGCTTTTGAAATCAAGTTTTTTTGGATTTTTCGGACCCAAAAAAACCTTAGGGTTGCCCATAATAGAGAGCAATATATAAAGAAAAGAAAGGAACCTTAAAAGAAGCTCTCCATCCTGCCACTTTGGGAAAAGCTTTAAGAGAAGAGAAGAAGAAGAGAGGGCTTCCGACGTTACTACCTTCTCGAGTCATCCGGATCCTTTTACAAGTGACAATTTCATTCATCCTGTTAATTCTTTGCTGAATGTGTAAGATGGATTTGAATATGTTTATGGATTTGGATTCAATGATAATGTTCTAACTTTCTTTAGAGATTTGACTTTATTTAATGTTAATCTACTCGTTTTTTTGTTATTGCAATTGGGTGTTGTGATTGATTGCCATAGCTTCATGTTTCGGTAATAAATCGAGAGAGTGAATCTAATACGAAATGATTAGGTTGTTTAATGAGATCACACAATTAATCAAATCGGTAATTGTATGGAGAGAGATCCCGTATAAGTCTTGATTGTTTATTAGAATGCTTAAGAACTAATTAGGGTTAGGGCTGATTGTAATTGAGAGATTACATGCTCGATACTAAACTTAATTATGGTTTGTGATTATAATTTGAGAGAGAGTAATCCTCCCTTCGATAGTTTAAATCTGACACCACACTAACACATAAATAGTTAGATTAACATTGATAATAGGAAAAATCCCAACTCTTATAATTTGGTAAATTCCCTTATGTGCTTTCCTATTGTCAATTTGGTGTTGCTCAAGTTGATTTCTTTTCATTTTAATATTACAAATTAATTTTCTATCAATCATATTCTTGTGTTTACTTTTTCTGTTTTTGTTTTATTTTATTAATTCATTAAGCCTTAGATAACTTAGAATTATATTAGTTCACAACTCCTCTTAGGATCGACACCTCACGTACTATAATTTACAACTTGTGCACTTGCAGTATTATGAGGGATTTAATTAGGTAAAACTTAGCACTCAACAAGAATTAAACCTAAACTTAAATAAAAAAAAGTTTAGCATTATGTTAGTAGGCCAAGCAAATGATTTAGTGTAAAAAAGTAGGTCACTGCCATCTTTTGAAGATTTGTCAGTACAGGACATGTTATTGGAAGTTTGAGTCTAAAAATTATAGACTTGTACATTTCTTATGACAATGCTTATATAAACGAAGAGCTTGTCAATGATACTTGATATACTTTTATCAATGTTTGCAAGGATGAATATTGATAAAAATGCCTATAAGCATGAGAAGCTTTAAGCAAAGTCTACGAAACCAAGTAAAAAGAGGCAATGTGAGAAATCCTTTAAGTTCTTAGAAAAGGTTTCTCATCAGAAGAAAAATATATGTCAAATGGACGTTTAGGCTACCCATAAAATTGCATATCATTCAACTAGAGCCTAATGATGATGAACACCTACAGTCTTTCATTTCTACCCCTCAACACAAACATTATTATGTTCCCTCAAGAACACATGTTGTTGTTCATTAGTTAGTTCTCCACCAACTTTAACCATCTTTAAGCGTTGCTCCCAAATTATATTTATACAACTTCTTCTACAGGCTTTTCTCAAATTAATCTCTTTGGATCTCAATCATCATTTTCTTTAATATTAATTTATTTGTGGTAAGTTTTTGTGTTTTAACAAAACCACGTGACATTATTCAGATACATGTTAGTCTTCTTGTACCTCTCCCACTCTATTATCAATTAGGAACTTCATAAACAATTAATAAGGAGACAATACGACCCTAATTATACAGATTAATGGTCGATTGAAGATCAAATTGTAAGTTGTAGTTTTACGGATAACATCAAACTTAACCATTCGTGTCATTTAATATAAAGATGTGTCAATTGTAACAATTGAATTTTTCTCTTGAAAAGACCTTCACCTCTAAAGTCAATTAGTAAATAATAAGTTATTCTAATTGTAAATTATAGAACTTATTTATTTCATCATGATATATGAAGTAACTAATGACTTATTATAGAGAATGTTTTCTTCACAAAATATCTTATTTATTTCATCATGATATATGAAATAACTAATGACTTATTATAGAGAGTGTTTTCTTCACAAAATGTCCATTTGGATAAACCATAAGAAACTTACGTTGTAATCAAACTTAGTAATATAAAGTAAGGTAAATTATTTCAAGCATTTTTAATCTTTTACAAATTTATATTTAACATTTATTTTGAAAAACTAAATATTTTAACTAATGAAAATATATATTTATATATCTTGCTATAAATAATATATAACTTAATACTGTTCAAATGAATTTTAGCATCATGTATGGAATACTTTTTTAGGTGTGACATCATACAAAATTTGATGTAGTATGAATTTTTTAATGATGTTCCATAATTTCAACTTTTATAAAATTAGAAAAATAATCTTCTCATAAAATATTTTCAACATTTTAATGATGGTGCTTTAGATTATTATTAAAAATTACAAAATTTTTAAAGAAATATTGTGAGATTCTACATCGGTTAGAGAGGGGAACGAAGTATGCCTTATAAGGATATGGATACCTCTCCCTCATAAACGCGTCTTCCCAAGGGTGGGAAGAGCAAAACCGTGAGGGCTTTGAAGTACGTCTTATAAGGGTATGGATACCTCTCCCCTTAAAAAGCGTTTTCCTAAGGGTGGGAAGAGCAAAACCGTGAGGAGTTTGGCCCGAGGGGTAACCCAAAGCGGACAATATCTGTAGGCGGGTGGTCTGGGCAGTTACAAATAGTATCAGAGCCAGTATCCGACTTGATGTGCCAGCTAGACTGGGCTCTAAGGAAGGTCGAGAGTGTGAGATCCTACATCGGTTAGAGAGGAGAACGAAGTATGCCTTATAAGGGTATGAATACCTCTCCTCCTAAGACACGTTTTTTCAGGAGTGAGAAGAGCAAAACCTTGAGGGGTTTGGCCCAAGAGGCAATCCAAAGCGGACATTATCTGTGGGCGGGTGGTCTGGATAGTTACAAATATCATGATAACATAGTTAAATATTATTTACTAATTAAAAATCTAATAGCACACATTTTCTATCTGCAACATATATTATAAAATGAAAGTTGAGATATGGTTAACATTTTTCATAGTTTATGATATTTAATATAATTTATCTTACGAAATAAGTGTTTTTATTCCTTGTCCCCAACTCGCGTAGTGGTTACACCTCTCAATATAATCCTTGGGAATACACCTGGTAACTAAGGGGTTGTTTAGTTTCAACTTTGTAACCATAAGGTCGCAAGTTCAAGTTATAAAAACAGTTTCTTTGTAAAAATACAAAGAGAAGGTTGCATATATTATGATTCTCCCTAGACCCCCGCATAGTGGGAAGCCTTATGCACTTAATACGTTGACTTTTCTATTTTTGTGTTGTGGTTTTTAGTTCTCTTATTATTTTTTTCCATTTATGTTTTTCTTTCAAACAAAAACAAAAACAAAAACAAAAACTTGTTTAGTTGTTAATATCAATGTTATTATATTTTTTTCGTTGATAATGATTACCTATTAGATAAAACTTAAAGATAAATTATTTTTAATTAAATAAATATATTTTAATCTCTTTTGAATTTTGTTTTATTAAAATAAATAATTTAAAAAATAACTTTCTCTTT
>JANZXV010000210.1:10902758-10920610 GCA_027576455.1 Erythroxylum roigii
GAGATGAGGTTTCCTTTTCATTTAATTTTTTTTGAATTTTTAGTTTTTGATTTTATATAAATATTTATGTGATATGAATATTGCAAATTGATTAATTTAATATTGTTAATGCGTTAAGATAATTCGACTATTAAAGTTGATTTGAATTCCTTAACAAATAATTTCATATAATTTTAATAAATTATTGAATTAAATCAAATTTAAAAGTTAAATTAAATAATTATATTATCAACATTTAATTATTTTACGCATAATATTTATGTTTCGCTATTATTTTTCAACAAAAGTATAGAAATTATAAAATTATTTAAACGAGTTCTATTATATCTTATTAATTAATAATGTGGATGTCCTTGAAATTTATTTAAACAAATCCGACATAAAATAGCTAATGAGTGATTACCTTAAATAGCTTTTCAAGTAGTATTCTCTTAACATTAGTTTACGCGTTTCACCGCTCCCTCTTTCCTCTACCAATGAAATAATGAGATTATTATCAAGTCGCTACAATGCATGATTTGATGTACATCTGATCTGATGTATGTGTTGGCATTTAGACATGCCTATGAATGTGCATGTTGTGTTAATGGACATGACGTGGGCCTCTGAGGTGAGAGGAAAATATCATTGCCACGTCTGCTTGGCTATCTAAGATGAGAGACCACAAAAAGATCCCCTCTCTGCTCAGTGCTCTCTCGCTCTATAATCTATATCACAAAGCCAAACCTCCTCACTTGTACCTCTTCAGTTTTTCTTTTTTCAACAATTTCAAGCTTTAATAAGAAAAGGTACAACAAAGAAAGCAACGGTTGTCACTCAGACAAACAAATATCCGAAGGCAAGTCTGGAAATCAAATTAAGGTGGACTCAAATCTCTAACCCAGCAAATCAGGTATTTGTTTTTCAAAATTTAAGGCAAAATAACTATATGATTTTAGATATCAGTTTCCTTTTTTTGTCTGGATTCGAAAAGTGGTATACTTTTCCGGCGTTATTTGTGGTCAGTTTCATGGTTTCTGATTCATTTTTCGCCTCTTTCAAAGATTCCTCCCTTATGGCTAGGTCGGAAATAAAATCAATCCTTGTTCATACATTGGCTTCTCCGGTACCAAGAAATTACGTCTGTCTGGCGGAGATCATATTCACTCTGTTTATTTTTTCCTCCTTTTTGGGTTCCTCAGAAAGGGCATAAACTTTTTTTTTTTGGTTTTTTGAACTTTCTCCTGTAAATCTTCTATATTCTGGAGTGCTTTAACCTTGCAAGTCTTTGTTTTGTTCAACTCCAGTTATGAACTGTACATCATTCTTAGTTCTATTTTCGCAGAGCGGTATATCCCGGTGAAAATTGGCACAAAAAGCTAACTGATTGTGAAGTTTGAAAGTGTACGGACGCATAGATTTGAAGCTCCGAGACCAACATAGCTAGATAAGTTTCTCTCTAGGAGAAGTATAATCGTCATTTTTGCAATCTATAGCTGGAAGTCAAGCTCAGTTCTCTGGCAGTAAGCAGGATGGAATGTTGAGTTAAGATATGTTGATTCTTGATTGGTAGCTGTTGGAAGGGAAGATTGTGGTTACCCTTCCTTTTTCTTTTTCTTCGTTTCTTCCCACATAACCATCTATATGGCTAGTTCTTCTGTGAGATGGATTGATGGTCTCCAATTCTCTTCGTTGTTCTGGCCTCCCCCTCAAGATGCCCAACAAAGAAAGGTTTGACAACTTCTCGGTTTTCATTTATCTTTTCTTAATTTCGCATATAATTATGTTTGTCTCTTAATTTGTTAGCATGCTTTAAAATTTGCCTTTATCATTGTTGGTTTATATGTTCATGTCATAATCTTTCTTTTATCTATGAAGCTTAGGAAAAGTTCTGCGTCGCTTTATTGGTGAACATGCAAATATGTTATGTAGCCTTCAGAGAGTCGATGCTTGCATCTTAAGTGTTGATATGAAGTAATATGTATTGAATCAAAGCCTAAATTTAGTTTCATATCTCAAAGTCTAGTCCATTACTTCTAGGGAAATCAGTGCAGGGAAATGTTTTCAATAATGCATAGTATATCTTTTTCCTTAATTTCATATTTTCATTGCTTGATGTGCAAGCTATTGTACCGTGTTTTACATTTCGTTCAGGGTCTTATGATTGTAGATATTTTATTAGTTGGAACTTTCTGGGATTTTTTCCTAGCAGACTTCACATCTTTTTGGAAACATTTTTGACTGTAGATAATTTGTCTCACCACCAGAATACGAAAAAAATCTTCTTTCAAGGATTTTAGGAAATTTTACTTTTACTGTTAACTAGATTTCCCGTTGAAAAATTAAGGAAGAAAACAACTTGGTATAAAAAAACCTATTAACGTTTGCATATGGGAAAGAATTTGCATCTGCTTTACTCTTAAGAGAAGTATGCCGTGCTTAGGAAGCTTAAATCTGGGCAGGGACTTTTGAACAAGCGATAAAGTCTAACGCATCGGAATGATATGCATTACCTAACTTGAGGAGGCTTGTGATTTAAAGTATGGTGGAATGTAATGGCAGGCATGTCCAAATGGAAATACAAAAATGAGGAAGCTTATTATGAAGCCTATGGCTCCCACTTACCAGCCCTCACGCTTTTTGCTTTATGCTTAGCCTATTTGCCCTTCATGTTTCATGTTGCACCGGCAAATTTAATCAGGAAGATAATGCATATTATTCTGTAAAGATCTACCTAATGTAATCAGTATATTTACTTAGGAGGATCAGTAACGTTCGTGTCTTGTAGCGAATCTTTCAAGCTTGCTAGAGAATGATCTGGTTATGTTTCCTTCTGGAATAATCCCCATTGTGATAGTTATATTTCATGTGGAAGGACCAATAGCAATTGGGGTTTTCAAGCAGAATCTAGACTAGAGTGTCTGTGTTCAGGAAACTCTCTCTTGACATTGTGTCTTTGAACATAAGTTCAATGAGCCAACTCTGTATGTATTAGCCCTTTTCTGTTGCCCATGGGTTATTTCCTCTTTCAGACTGGATTGCCATTAAGATTTAGATTTTATGTCATTAACTACTGGGTTGTTTCCTAGGAACGTTGATATTGGATTTAAGGATTCCTTAGAGGTTCTTTTGTAAGTCAGGCTACCACTAGTTGGACCTTTCTTTTCTTCATAACAGAAACTCAGAAATCTCCAATGAGTAAATTCTTTAAAATCTACAAGTGAAAATTGGACCTAATGTTTTGAGGTGTGTATATAGAACTGCTTGCATTAAGTTGCTTATGCCGTAGCTGTTTCTGAGAGAAGGAACTGTGGTTTCTTAAGATGCAAAATCTTTATGTTCAATGCCACTACTTCTCCCTTCATTGTTATTTAGATGTTTTCATTCTTGGAAAGTGATTTTTGTGATGATGGGAACTTTTAGATTAGTATCTCTTGAAAGTTTTACATTCAGTAAATTGGCTGTTATGAAAAGGTTATGTTTGGAGCTGAAGATCTTCATGAGCTTTTGCTCCTTCATAAGCATGTATTATTTGGGGTTTGTTGGACTGGTAATTGAACCATTTCCGAACCCTTACCCAAAATTTTAAGCTTTTGGAATGGTTTCCTGACATGGTATCCAAGGTTTTATAGCTGGGAGGTCTGAGGGTCAAGTTGTGCCATCCTCATTTCTCGTCGATTTGTGGTTTGTTGTAAATTTTCCACACGTTTTGTGTGGGACGTAATAGGAATGAGTTGGAACCATTTCCTGAGTTTCATCCACTAGTTTAAACTTTTTGAGTTGAATGGTTTCTTGAGAAAATGGTAAATAGTTACTAGGCTAGGGGAAGTTTTTGTTCTTTATACTTGCACTTTTCAGGTTAAGTTTCTCGTTATTCTGTTGGGCAGTGGTCTTGTTTTCGATTGAAAGTTTTTGAATTTCAACATGTACTCTTGTTTATGTTTTCCCAACTGAACAGGCACAAATTACTGCCTACGTTGAGTATTTTGGGCAATTTACATCAGAACAATTCCCTGATGATATTGCAGAGGTAATCTTTTATTATGTAAAAATTACCTTATCCTAAATTTTTCTCAAAATTTCTTATGCAGTGTTTCCAACATGCACACTAACATGATTATTGTTTTGACAGCTTATTCGTAATCGATATCCATCGCAAGAGAAGCGTCTGTTTGATGATGTTTTGGGTAATTGTTTCTAAGACAATGGACAGTATTTTGGAGGATTTTCACTAGAATATTCTTATAGATGAGTAATAACTGCTTCACTTGTCTTACCAATTTTCAGCTACTTTTGTCCTCCATCACCCAGAGCATGGGCATGCTGTCGTATTTCAGATTATTTCGTGTATTATAGATGGTACATTGGTGTATGACAAGACCAATCCTCCATTTGCTTCTTTCATATCCTTAGTTTGCCCTGATAGTCAGGTATGTTTGAGTGAAGAAATAAGCTAATTTTCAAAGCCATCTCTTCCTTCCTCCTCTCTCTCTCGCTTTGTGTTTTCTCCTTCCTTCTTATTGTATTGTATCATTTTTGGTTACATGATGTTGTTCCTTTGCTAGTCCAGCAAGAAATGTGGCGGTTGGTAATTTTTAAATTTTATTTTTCAGAATGAATATTCTGAGCAATGGGCTCTGGCATGTGGAGAAATTTTGCGAATTTTAACTCATTACAATCGCCCAATATACAAGATGGAACAACAGAACGGTGAAATGGAGAGAAGAATTAGTAGTAGTAGTAGTGGCGGCTCAACTGATATCGAATCCAGCTGCATACCACAGTCACAACAGGAGAGAAAACCTTTGCGGCCTCTTTCTCCCTGGATTACTGATATATTGCTTGCTGCACCTCTGGGCATCCGAAGTGACTACTTCCGTTGGTAAGTCCATATTATTCTTCTGAATAATTGCTCGTCGTTTGATTTATAAAGGACTAAACATTGCAGTCATCCAGGTACTACCTTAATTGTAAGAAAAAGATTCAGTAACTTATGAAAATCATGGCTTTTATTTTTGTTTTTTTGTAAGGTGAATTTATTATTAACTAAATCAATATTATTTGATTATTAATTATTGATTATCAAGTTTGCTCGTTGTATAATAAATATATCTTTAAAATTCATAAATTTAGAATTTAAAAAATATTTAGTTATTAAATCAAAATCCTAAAAGTTAAATATTCTAATCTTAAATAATAATATTAATTTTGAAAATTAATGTATATTAAAATAATTTTATATTTACAACTTTTATATTTAATTATTCCATTTTAATAAGATATGATGAATTTATTATTAATTTTTATTAGCAAAAATTATATGGGATTAAACTTAAATTTAATTTATCTCTAATTTTTATTTATAATTTTATTATTATTATTAACAAAAGTATAACTACATTGATATGAACCAAATAAGTTTTTTTGTTTAAAGAAATATCAAAATTAAAAAATGAAAAATAAAAACGATATCAATAAAATAAAAGACAGAAGTGGGACCAAACTACTTTTTTCTTCTCTCATCTACTACATTTGAGGTTCTTGGCCAGTGTGGTACACCGACTGTCTTGTTGAATGCTATCCTTGTTGAGTAGGGCAATAGCAATTGTCTGCCTGCTAACATTACCTAATCTGACATATATTGTCGAGAACATACAATTTTGAAGTTACTATTTTGACTGCTTCATTATGAATAATTATTGTGGGCGAATATAAGTGAGATGGATGTATATTTCGATATATGCAATACAATGAACTCATGATCAACTTTTTACTAAATACATGAAGAACCTGATGACTAGTACCTGGTTGAACACATATGCTGAGTAATACTTGCTAAAGTGATGTGTCAGCCTAACATATAAGTCAATATTAGCAACAATTACATCATCACAGCGTGATAATTAATCTTCTTTCTTCCTCTTACAATTCCATCAGCAGTTCCAAACATTTCTGTTGAAGGGTTGATTCGAGTTCTATTTGCATAACATATATAATGCATAATGTCATCAACTACTTGCTGTACCAGCAATTTGGTTTACTTTGCTTTCTCCTATTTGTGCTAATTATTGGTCCACATAGAATGTGCCTTAATGCAATGCACTTTATTGGCAGCTGTATTAACTTTGTTGGATCGATTGTTTAGAGATTGGAGTATGCAGAATAGCTAATTTTCTCTAGTTCTAGTATGGTCTGCTCTCATTTCTTCTTTAAAATTCGATTCTTAGATGTTAGCAGCTTACACTTTTTCCATTTATTTCAGGTGTAGTGGTGTCATGGGAAAATATGCAGCAGGAGAGCTCAGGCCACCAACAACTTGTTAGTTTTCTAAATATAACTTCTAATTTTCTTCTGTCAAGTTGCAGATTAAATTTCATTTAGAGAAATTTGAAAAGATATCACCTTGAGGAACTTGATTAATTTTTGATAAACTATCTGGATAAGTTTGTTTGTTTTGTTTTTGGACTTCTCCCCATCTGGAGTAAATTTGTGTGCATGTGGTGGGTATATTCTTTCAGATCATGTTACTTTTTCTATTTAATTGGTTCCATCATTTGATGTTGATGATCAAAGGAAAAAAGCATATGATCAGCGATCATACATGCTTTCCTTTCTTCCACCACTGTATTGGTTCAGATGTAGTTTTCTTTGAATACACGGTTGCTAGTGTTAAAATGTAAAACAAAAATGAAATTACATCTTGTCTTTCCTTGATTATGATAAGTATTGATGTCATGGCAAGTAGACAATGCAGTAGTTCGTGCACAGACAAATGTTAATGTCAAACCTCGTCTGTTTCATTTCATTTAGCTTCTTCACGTGGATCTGGAAAGCATCCTCAGCTTATGCCCTCAACACCAAGATGGGCAGTGGCAAATGGGGCTGGGGTTATATTAAGTGTATGTGATGATGAAGTTGCTCGCTACGAGACCGCAACATTAACTGCACTTGCTGTTCCTGCACTTTTACTCCCTCCTCCAACAACAGCTTTGGATGAACATCTAGTTGCTGGTTTACCAGCTCTTGAGCCATATGCACGCTTATTTCATAGGTAAATCTTCCACTGTTATATTCTAAGCTTGAAAACTTCTTTGTGTTACAGTTTAGAAGACTCGTATCATCTTCCAAATACAATTTTTCTAACTTCATATACTAAGCGAACACCTTTGTGGAGATTCGTCTTAGTATGTAAAAGAACAGTAGAAATGATGTTGTCCACTGTAGGTGTTGGGAAAGAGGTTTTCCGCAATACTTAAAAAGCACTAAATTAAAGTATCATCTTATTAGAGAACTTGTTTTGTACTTATGCAGGTATTATGCCATTGCAACACCAAGTGCCACTCAACGACTTCTTCTTGGACTTTTGGAAGCACCACCATCCTGGGCCCCAGATGCACTTGATGCTGCTGTACAACTTGTAGAACTCCTTCGAGCTGCTGAAGATTATGCCTCTGGCATTAGGGTAAGTTGGATGGTTTGCACTGCTAAGCAAAGAAATTTTGCATACCTTTACTGTTAATAGTTTTCTTCTGGCCTTGTTCCAACATGTGCATGCCTTCCTCAGATTTTTTCTTGACAGGCCTCAAATGTTTCCTTTTTTTTATTTATTAAACAAGTATTTGAATCATTTCCAGAGCCTCATCCATGAGTTTAAGCTTTTAGGTTGATTTTTTTGTTGACATGATGTAAGAGGTTTTACAATCGACAGGTCCTGAGATTATGTTGAATTCTTCTTTTGCCAAAATTTTGAAATCTGCAGCAATGACATATGTCATGAACCATAATGTCAAATGCTATGGTGATATCTAATCAGAAAGAACATTATTTACTCAAACCATCATATACAACATAATTTATCAATTTGGAAATCTACTCTTCAGATTTTTTGATTCATTTGCCTGAGTTCCTTTGTGTCTAATGATGTAGCTTCCGAGGAACTGGATGCACCTGCACTTTTTACGTGCAATAGGGACTGCTATGTCTATGAGAGCAGGTATAGCTGCTGATGCAGCTGCAGCATTACTGTTTCGCATCCTATCTCAGCCTGTGTTGCTCTTTCCCCCACTCAGCCAAGTTGAGGGAGTTAAGGTTCAACACGAACCTTTTGGTGGCTATATTTCAAGCTACAAGCAGCAGGTACCCTAAGCATTATTGTTTAATAAACCAATCTGTTCTGGTTTACTTTCAGTCAATAAGGGAATTTTTGTGCTAGATTTATAGTCTGCATCCAAGTATGGGTGAAGTACATAAATCTTGTTAAAACATGAAGTGAAACTAAAGTCATTACCTTACAGTTCTGCTCCTATTTTTTTGGGTTTTGTTTTTATAATGTTACTTTTCTTTTTGAATTGTATACTCTCTGGTTAAGCATTTGCTACCTTATTGATTTAGAACATTAGATATTCTCTGTTGAACTATTTTTAAAGATAAATACTTTCCAAAAAATTTATTATGAACAGATCGAGGTGCCTGCAGCTGAAGCAACTATAGAAGCAACTGCCCAGGGGATTGCATCTATGCTTTGTGCTCATGGTCCAGAGGTTGAATGGAGAATATGTACTATATGGGAAGCAGCTTATGGCCTCATTCCTGTAGGTTCCTCTGCAGTTGATCTTCCCGAAATTATAGTCGCAACTCCATTGCAGCCCCCAGTTTTATCCTGGAATCTGTATATACCTCTCCTTAAGGTCCTTGAATATCTTCCTCGTGGAAGTCCATCTGAAGCATGCCTCATGAAAATATTTGTTGCCACTGTGGAGGCAATTCTCCAGAGAACTTTTCCACCTGATTCTTGTAGAGAGCAAACAAGAAAAGCAAAATACCTGTCTAGCATAGGGTCTTCCTCCAAAAACCTTGCTGTGGCAGAGCTTCGTACTATGGTCCATTCTCTCTTTTTGGAGTCATGTGCTTCTGTGGAGCTTGCTTCACGCCTTCTTTTTGTTGTGTTAACTGTCTGTGTTAGTCATGAAGCTCAGTCCAATAGGAAGAAGAGACCAAGGGTTGAAGAAAGTTATCCATCTGATGATAGCACTGAAGATTTACAGTTGACATCCAAAGTGCAAATTAATGTGAGATCCAAAAAATTGAGAAAACAAGGGAAAAAACAAGGTCCAGTTGCAGCCTTTGATTCTTATGTTTTGGCTGCTGTATGTGCCCTTGCATGTGAGCTACAGCTATTCCCTTTCATTTCAAGAGGAAATAATCATTCCAGTTCTAAAGATGGAAAAACTCTAGCTAAGCCTGCAAGAATAAATGGATCTACTAGTGACATTAGAAGCAGTATTGACTGTGCAATTCATCACACCCACAGAATATTGGCAATTTTGGAGGCACTTTTTTCTCTGAAACCATCTTCCATTGGTACCTCATGGAGTTATAGTTCAAACGAGATAGTAGCTGCAGCTATGGTTGCAGCTCATGTTTCTGAACTATTCAGGAGGTCCAAGGCTTGCACGTGTGCTCTATCCGTTCTGATGCGCTGCAAGTGGGACAATGAAATATACAGTAGAGCATCTTCACTATATAACCTCATAGATTTCCATAGCAAGACTGTTGCATCGATAGTTAACAAGGCTGAGCCATTAGAAGCAAATTTGCATGCACCAGATTTGAAGGACTCTTTTAGGGTCTCTGAGGTAAAAGAGCAGATTCAACCCATGAGCAATGGCTGCCTTGATTCAGGCCAATCATCTATTCTGCAGTGTAAACAATTGTCTAATTCAGAAAATAAGCATAAATATGAGGGAACTTCATATTCAGAAGAACGATCAGGAAGTAACTTGGGAAAAGGAATTACAGGTTTCCCTTTAGATGCTTCCGATTTGGCCAATTTTTTAACTATGGATAGGCACCTTGGTTTTAATTGCAATGCACAAGTTCTTTTAAGGTCAGTGTTTGCAGAGAAACAAGAATTATGTTTCTCAGTTGTCTCACTGCTATGGCACAAATTGATTGCTGCACCAGAAATTCAACCTAGTGCTGAAAGCACTTCTGCTCAACAAGGATGGCGACAGGTAAGCTACCATCAGATGAACATTATAACTGCTTTATCTATCTCTATTGTAAAATAAACTAACTATTGAAGATACGAGAGATTCGATATGATTTAATATTACTATTATGTATGGTCTATGTAGGAATACTATGTGTATCCTGTTAACCTTTATTACCCTAATCTTAAAAATAGAAGAGTTGAATCTAATTAATGATGCATTCGATATCTTTTAGCCTTGTTTCATTAAGTGTTGGCTTTACTTCTGAATCATTTCCTCTTTATCTCTGCCATTTTCGTATGGTTTCGGGGGCTATATATGAATTTTCTATGAATTTAAAATAGAATACTGCCTTGCTATTATAAATATATTAGTTGAGTAATTTTTCCTTGTGATCTTTGTGTTCACTAATGTAGGAATTATGATCGAATAACATTAATCTCACACTCCTCTTTCTCTATACTCTTTCTTATTTACTTTACTTCACAAAAACCAATACTAGGTTAAAAAAAAGACTATTCTGAAAATTAGTCAATACACCCTTCATAGATTAGCCTATACAGGCAAAAGCTAAGATTGCAAAAGTAGGAGCTTAAACGAAGGAACATGACAACTATATGAACCAAGGTACTAAAGAAAGTTTCTAAGGGAATTCCTGTCGACTAATTAATATTAGGTGGCTATTCATTCAAATGAACTCCTTTGAGTTGCTTTTTATCAGCAGTCAGCACTGCTTTTTCTCCAATTTGACTACATGCTTCTCTATGCTCTTTAATTTTTCCTGAGTACAGTAGTATCCTATCCTTCAGAAACTTTTGGTCATGAAGATTTTCACACCATTCCAAAAGGAATTGTTTAACTAGAAAACTTAAGCTGTTAGGTGAGGCTTAGAAGTAGATCATATATCAACCACAACATACTGATTATATGCGAAAGGTGCTGTACATTTTACTTGTGTGCGAGTAAAATCTATTATAGCAACTTCTGATATTTGGATGCTCTTTTCCCTGAAAGTGTCCTGATATTCCCATTGGGTTGTGACTAGGTTGTTGATGCACTATGCAATGTCGTATCAGCATCGCCAACAAAAGCAACTACAGCCGTTGTTCTTCAGGTCTAAATTGTTCAACTTGGCATGATTTATATTGCCTATTTTATATATCGCTGCTAACTCTGATACCACCTATTTTTGCCATTGGAGACCCTATATCTGAAAAATTGGGGAATCAAGAAAACGATATGGAACAAATGATATTGAAGTTTTAAATGATTGATCACCCAAGGATGGATGAGTTATTGTTTTCTTTTTCTCTCTCCTCTTCTTTCTAATTATTACTTGGTTTTCCCCAGTAATTTGTTGCTTTAATTTCTATTCACTTTCATGACCTTGTGTGCTTGTCAGGCGGAAAGGGAGTTGCAACCTTGGATTGCCAAAGATGATGATCAAGGTCAGAAGATGTGGAGAATCAACCAACGTATTGTCAAACTAATTGTGGAGTTAATGAGAAACCATGATACTTCCGAATCATTATTAATTTTGGCAAGCGCATCAGATTTACTTCTTCGAGCAACAGATGGGATGCTTGTTGATGGTGAAGCTTGCACTTTACCACAGCTAGAGGTAGAACTCACTCTTTGAGAAATGGTGATCAGTGCATTCAGTGTTCTCATTGGTTTTCTCCAACCCCGTGTTCTCAATGCATTTTGCTCGATATCACCTTTTATATCTTAGTTGCCAGTGAATAACTCAGAGATCGATCAAGCTTTCTGGAACACTGATGATTGTGTAATTGATGTTTGATTAATTAATAGTTTTGTTGCTCTTTATCAGCTACTAGAAGCTACGGCAAGGGCGGTTCAACCAGTGCTGGAGTGGGGAGAATCTGGATTTGCTGTGGCTGATGGCCTTTCGAACTTGTTGAAAGTAAGAATCCATTACTTGATGTATTCCCCTCTCATTTAATCAAACAGTTTTAACGTCCACATGAACAGCATGCATATAATCATGGCCATTTGCATGTAGGAGTATGCATATGTCATGTAGCCTGTAGGCATTAAAATGCAAATATTCCTGATTATTGAAAGGAGAAAAAACATTAATAGTTACCGATTCATTTTTGTGCCATTTCTTGCAGTGCCGTCTACCTGCTACCATCCAATGTCTTTGCCATTCAAGTGCACATGTTCGCACTCTAAGCACGTCAGTTCTTCGTGGGATTTTGCATACTGTTTCTTTTAATTCTACTTGTAAACAAGTAGAAATAAATGGCATTCATGGTCCTTATCAGTACTTTAACATAGACGTCATTGACTGGAAAGCTGACATAGAGAAATGCTTAAATTGGGAAGCTCATAGCCGACTTGCAAGAGAAATGCCAATTCAATTTCTTGACGCCACGGCCAAGGAATTAGGCTGTACAATATCCTTGTGACATAAACTAGCATTTGTCAACTGTCTTGCGTTTATGAACGTTGCTTTGATTTCAAGTCTACAGATTGAGATAGACATAAATTACATGGATTGAATGACTTCGGCTGGAGATGCAGCATTTACTACTTTGTTCTTCTTGGTCTAAAGCCTGAAGGATAACTGTGTATACCATAGTGAATAGTTAGCAGGGTCTTGATACTAGGCATTTGCAGAATATTTATCCAGCTCAAGTTACTTTTGTATGTTACCAGGCCCTGCTTTGATTTTTCGACAAGGTGGAATGGCAGATTCTGTTGGCTTCATTCGCTGGCAGGTTTATCATTTGGTTCAGTCACTTTTTCTTCGTCTATTGCACTGGGACTTAAACATGACTTCTTAGACCGACTAATTTTGGAGACAGTAAAAACCCCAAACGAAACGGAAGTCTTACCTTAGCAAATGGCAACTCTTGGGTATATGTTTTTAAAAAGTTGTTCACATTTTATGCTTCTTTTTTGGATGAATAATCTGTGTTAATATTATTAAAAAGAAAAAAGCAAACATATTCAGACCCGGCTCTTGTTACAAAAAAAGTAAACAAGAGTATAATCGCTTCGGATATGCATCTAATGAGGTCAACTCGTACTAATGCTAGACTTAGCCTCCAGGAGATGCAAGGGCTTTTTTGTCTAATAGACTAGAGAAAGGACATTATTTTTCTACTTTCAGGTTTACGTTAGTTAATCTTAGGAGTAAGAATGGGAAGCTCCAGTATCACAATTATGAAGAGAATAAATTGATTTGAAAAATACAGAAAATGAAATCTAAAACAAGAAGCAGAAAATAAAATAAATAAAGATATAATAATCATCATCATCATCGTAATATCCCGAAGTCCCGGATTGAAGCAGGGTCTGGGGGAGCCTGATATTACGCAGCTTTACTTCTACATTGTAGAGAGACTGTTTCCAGTAGGTCCACATGCATATGTGACATGATAACAGAGATGTAGGGTACAAGGAAAAAATACGTAAAGATTGGTAATACATTTAAATATAATACCTGATGGTGACCATAATCTGCTATTACCTTTTGCCTTGCCAAGACTATCTTTTCTCGTTGCTATCTGTGCTATGTGTCTTCCCTAATTAGTGCCCTGAGAGTGCGGCAAGCCTACGATTTTATTCGTCCAGCTTAGGAATCGCCCCATAGACTTACAAAAAAGAAAAAGGCGTGAGGGCTAAATGTCGTTTACCTTTATCCTATCACGTCAGACTATTCTAATCCGAGCCACTGCGGCGGTGGGTGCCAACTCTGATATATCTCTCTTTGATCATCTCCCTCCAGGTCTTGTAAGGCCTCCTTCCCCTCCTCTTATAGTCACTATGGGTAATTCTCTCGCCGCGTCAAACCAGAGCATCACAGGGTATCTTGTTCACATGCCCAAACCACCGAAGCCTTTTCTCTCGCAACTTGTCATTTATACTAGCCACTTGTAGCCTAACCCTCACTACCCTATTCCGCACCCTATTTCTTTGGGTAATATCACACATCCACCTAAGCATTCGCATTTCTGCTACCAACAACTATTGCATATGTCTACGTTTAATAGGCCAGCACTCTGCACCATATAACATGGTTGGCCGAATCACCATTCTAGAGAACTTCCCTTTGAGTCTAATAGGGACCTTTTTTTATCATAGAGAACACCTGACGCACTCGGCCATTTGACCCACCCAGATTTGATACGATGTACTATATCGTTATCGATATTACCATCTCTCTAAATGATGGATCCTAAGTATTTGAAACTCAATTTCTGTAGTACGATATCAGTACCAATTGCTACCTTCACCTTATGTACTATCTGGCGACCCGAAAAGTTGCATTCTAAATATTCCGTCTTGGACCTGCTTATCTGAAAACCTTTCGACTTCAATATCCAACATTCTAACTTGGCATTTACCCTCTCCTTTGTCTCATCCACCAGGACGATATCGTCCGCAAATAACATACACCACGGTACCTCTCCTTGAATATGCTTAGTAAGTTTATCTAACACTAATGTGAACAAAAAAAGGCTTAAAGCCGAGCCTTGGTGTAGTCCAACACCAATAGCGAACGCTTCCGTGTCATCTCCGATCGTCCGTACATTAGTTAATGCGCCTTCATACATATCCTTTATCACTTTGATATAAGTGCTAGGGATGCCCTTTGCCTCCAAACACCTCCATATGAGTTTTCTAGGAACCTTATCATATACTTTCTCCAAATCTACAAAAACTATGTGCAAGTCCCGTTTCCGTTCCTGTAGCATTCTATCAATCTCCTAAGTAGATATATAGCCTCTATCGTAGACCTACCTGGCATAAATCCAGCATATAAGGATAAATTATATTTAAAACCCTTAATTTTATCAAAATTATTAAAAGTTGTAGTAAATTAACTTTATAATTATTAAGCTCAAGAGAGAAGTGCTGTCCCATCTCTTTAGGTAATTTACTGGTATGACCTTGTGTTTAGTCTCAATTACTATTTCTGATAACGATAAGCTTGTTTGGTGTTGTGTTGGAGGTTTTGCCTCGAGATCTAAGGTCCAACTCAAGTTATAAAAGAGTTCCCTGGCCTTGACTCGTAAGTTAGTGAAGGACCCCTCGGGTACTTCCAGTATAGAATTCACTAGTCCAGTTCTTGAGGTTATTAAACATTCATCTACTAACATAAAAACTTGGAATTCAATGAGGGACAAGCTTACATACTACCAAAGCTTAAAGGTTGATGGTCCCTTAGAAATACTCCAAGCTAGGGCAACTATTTGTTAGGATATTTCTTAACCAAAAATACCTCCTTTCCCTAGGTGTAGTGTTGGGTTAGTTCCAAATGGAGTCAACTGGGATTGGAAAAAACGTTGCTTGCTGAAGAGGATGTTTTTATATTCAAAATTCACAAAGGATGCAAACGTATTGAATATTCTGCAGTAAGGGCCATGCCACATTGCATGTCAGCCTCTTAATTCTTTAGAAATGGTGCCCTAGAATGAAAGTAGAGTTGAACTAATTCCACTGTGGGTGAATATTTATAAATTTTAGCTGGAATATTAGACGATTGAAAGGCTAAGCTTTTTAGCTAGTTCTCCGGGAAAGTCTCTTTGTTTAGACTCTCAAACTGCTAAGGTAGAAAGGATAGGCTATGCCATGATTTGCATGAAAGTTAACAGAAAGGAGAAGCTCCCTGAGGCTTTATCAATACTGAAGCAAAATATAGTTAGTGAATTAGTTAAATATAAAAATTCTTGTAACTTACACTTGGAAGCCGCTTAATCATACCAAAAGATGAGAGCCAATAAGGAAACTTTTAGTACAGGCTTGTATGATGAACTTGTGGGAATTTAGGAAGCTGTATCCTCCTTAGATGCAGAAGTTAATTCCGATCAAGTTCCTGTCTATCTAGATGATGGTGTGGCTATTGAAGAGGAGCTAGAGTTGAATCCTTTTAGAGGGCAAGGAACTTAAAAATCTGACTAGGAAAAAGTGGCTATTTCCAAGGAAATTTCTCCTTCTTTGGAAAAAATTAGTAAAGGATAGGATCCAAATCAGATGATGGAGGTAATAGCATTAAGAACAAATCTCTCTAGTGAATGTGACAAGGTGATGAACATGGTATCTATGGAGGGAGGACATGAAACTTCTAAACTTCATCTTTCTAATAGTTGGAAAAGCTGGTCGAGAGCCTTCTGATAAGGAATTCATTAAGGTAACCTCCACATCTAGAACAAAGTCTAGCAGAAAGATAGGTATAGCTAAATTGGGAGTTCCCATTTCCTTAATGCCTTTTTGGGTTTGGAATGTAAAGGGTTTTAATGAACCTATTAAGCAATAATTTGTTAAAGATTTAAGCCTAAAAAAAACTATCATTCTAGGTCTTTTTCTAAAAGAAGTCTAAGAAGTTGAGTGAAGGTTTGAGTTTTATGGGTGTCAATTAGACTTATATTTTCAATTACTCTCTATCATTTTAATGGTGGGATAGTGATAGCTTATAATATTATATTTAACATTGGCATGTCAAATCAGTTGATTCACTTCATAGGTCGCCTTGTATCGATTTCTGTTTCTAACGAGGTGTCTGTTATTTAAGTTGCAAAGATGTCTTTTCAATGAACCAAGTTATAGGAGGATCTAAGGAGGATCAGTGGAAGCATGCAAAGCACTTGGATGTTAATAGGAGAATTAAATTGTCTTATACATTTAAATGAAGCTAAAGGAACTAAAGTGATCCAAAAGAGCCTAACTAAAGAGTTAAGTCAAATAGTGAATTAGATAAGGGCTATGGATTTAAATTATGAAGGACAATTATTGGAGTAATAGGTAACAAAGGAGATTGGTTCATTAGAAAAAAGCTAGATAGAGCCTTTGTTAATAATGAGTGGCTAAATCAGTTCCCAAATAGATTTGCCAGTTTTGTTCCTTTCCTTTGTTCATATCACTCATTATAGAGATTCTCCATCTTAACTCAAATTTCACCTTTAAAGCTCTTTTAAGGTTCCTTAATTTTATTTCAAAGTTAAAGGGCTTTGAGGAAGTGGTTAATAATGATATAGGGAAGGGAAGGTTAGGTTGTAAAACTTACTAAATGATTAGGAAGCTCTAAGTAATCAAACAAGGAATTAAAGCCCTCCACATGAATATTTGTCCTAATACTAAAACTAACCTTAAAAAAGATACGGACACTTTTAGGTTAGCCTTAGATGACTTCTATAAGGGTCTCACAATTGTAATTTAAGGGCCTTAGGAATTTAGGCCTTAACAATTACACCTAAGCTCTCTAGTTTCATAAGTCTTTTCTTAAATAAAAGGCAAGGTTTAATTGGCTTAAGGATGGGGATAATAATTCTTAAGTCTTTCTCAACTCTATTATGGCTCAAAGTAACATGAATATAATTTCTCCTTTGATGGATGAGGATCAACGGCTTATATAGCTATAATTTTCAAATATTTTAGAATTTTATCAGGACAATGCTCTCTTAATACCTCCTTTGTTATTTAACTATATTAATTTATATGTTCTCCATTAGACCAAGTTCTAAAGGGCAACCTTTATAGGCCGTTCTCTAATAAGGAAATTAAGGATGCTCTCCTTAACTTAAACCTTAACAGATCTTAAGGTTCAGATGGTTATAATCCAGGTGGTTATAATGTGTTCTTCTTTCTAAACACTTAGGAGCAGATGTATAGCTTAGTGTGGACACAGTAAAACAAGTTTGTTAAGTCAGAATCGACTTCACGTTTACAATAATTTTGATGATAAACGAAAAACAGACGAAATGAAAAAGCAGACGAAATACACACAAACAAAAATCAGACGAAGAAGGAAAATCAGACGAAGTGTATTCAAAGGAAAAGCAGACGGAAGCCTTAGCGAAAAGCAGACGATGTCAAAGGCTTAGCGAAAAGCAGACGATGTCAAAGGCTTAG
>JANZXV010000210.1:10956622-10971965 GCA_027576455.1 Erythroxylum roigii
ATTTGAGATGTATATGAATGGAATTAAATTATGATTGGGATCGATGATACTGATGATTGAGGACTATTGAAGTGTTTAGGCCTAGACTTGTGTTTGTTATGATGGGATTCCGGACCGGAGGTCCGATGAAGTGTGTGTGTATTGGTTTGGATATATAGAAGTGTGTTTTATTTGGTTTGCAGATTTTTGGGTTTCTGCAAATGCAGCCGTTGTGCTGCCCCATTTTTGTTAAATTGTGTATGGCTTGTTTGGGAATAAGATATGTGTGATTGTTTATATGGCAAAGGAAAATTATAATAAGAGTTTTAAAGATGAATTTAAGATATGCATGATTAAGAGAAATCTAGTAATTTGAGATTATGGAATATTAAGGCAAAGAAAAGTGAAATTCGAATGGATGATTTTCCAAATGGAAAATTTTTTCGGGAAATTGAATATGGATTAGTTTTGTTTTTGAAGATGATTGAATGAAAAAAAATTTATACCGGTTTTGATTGAAATTTATACCGATTTCGGATTTAGATTAGTCTTAGGGTTCCAACGCGATTAGTAAGGATGTTCTAAAATATTACTTACCGGATGTCGAAGATTTGTTTCGGTTCGGTTGAACCATTTCTTTGCTTCGATTCGATTAGTTCCGATTCGCGATCCGTTCCGTTTGTTTGTTTTCGATTCTTTCACTATCTTCGCGATCCGTGCATGACTTCGTTTGGTTCGCTTTTCGTTTGTTCCCGAAATTTGTGCTCCGATTTTTCGAGCCGTTTGTTTGATTTTGTGTGTCGCCTTTCGATTCTCCATTCGTTTGTTTTTCGTTTTTCGTTTTGTTTCCGGTTGGGGTCCGATTTCGAGATCGGGTCCCAACACTACTATATGCAGGGATGCTACCATCTTGGTGCTCTTTGGTTTCCTACTATGCCTCCTCCTCTGCATTGATGAATAATGATGTTGTTACGAAGCACTTATGAGGCACTGATTCATAAGACTTTAAAGAGTATGTCAATAATAAGCTAAGCTATTTATTGATGACATGTGTGACTATTTCGATCACAACCAACTCATCGAATTTGTAACCATAGGCTTATTTACTAATATTTGACCTAAAAATAAGAATAAGAAATAGAAAATTTAGAAAACAAGATGATTTGATGAATTCCATTGTTCACCAAAAGGAGATTGTTGATAATTTGATGGGATTGAGGTTACTTGGGGTCTTTTTAATGAAAATGATGATCAAAGTAGTGGAAAACAAAGATGTTATACTAATGATGAGGATACATACTTTGAGTTTTGAAGAGAAGGATATAGATATTGTCTTTAAGAAGGACTTGATTCACATACTATGCACTGATGGAGCTACTTTAAATTAAGAAGAAGAGGTCTTATACCTCTTCACTAAGAGAAGCTACCGAGCAATTGGACTAGTATTGAGTTCGACAATTTGTCCTCATTTGACACTATAACGAATGATCTAGACATATTATTATTAAAGAAAAATTTCTATATAAGAGTAGGTAAGGTTTGGAAAAGGGGTTATCTATTGTATGGTCCTCTTAGAATTGAAATCAAGTTTAATCGTAAGAATCTAAGGCCAATTATTTGAAATATGATATAACTTAACTTAGAAATGTTAGTTAGGATGATGATTTAAGGGATATGTAACTAGATATAGGAAATAATTTTCTAATAGTTATTGAGGATATTAATTTCAATCAAGAAGTATGTAATCGAAACGAGGATAATGGTAATGATGAAAATGGGAAATATTAATTTAAAGGATGGGATATGAATTTCAACTTGAAATATGCCACCAAAGAGAAAACAAGATATAATGTTACCAAGGTTCAGACGATGATTTAGAGCCAGTTACTATCCAAGTGAAGCATCACATTCTACAGCTACAACCGAATCAGATGTTGTACCTCTAGCTACTACTACACTTGTAGATAAGGCATCACCTTTCGTACCTACTACTACACCATCTACCACCCCTATACCGACAGAGATATCAGGGGTAAACGGTGCGGATGAAGGAGGCGACCTCCAGTCTGAAGCTGAGGGGGCTGTTGGAAGAACTTATATCACAATTGTCAACAATTTGTAAATGAAAATACATGAAACACCATATGTTTACAATTAAGTTATAGGTTTAAATTTTAAAAATAGTAAAAAATTAATTGTTTTAATATTAGGTTGATTATGTATAGACCATGCTTAAGAAACATGACATCCAATTCAAGGAGAAGATTGATGTTGAGGGTTATGTATGGAGAATTATCTCTCAGAAGACAAAAGAATTTTACTGTCAGGGGTTTGAGGTTCAAAAAATTATTTTTTGTTTTTAATTAATTTTTATACATTTATTAGAAAAATATTATTATATTTATGTATGTTTTTCCTTTTAATTCAGAAAGATTTTTTTTAGAATTATGAATTTGACGTGGTCATTTATAAAGAATGGGAGACATGAGCACGTACATGTTATCAAGATTTTGTTGGTGCGATATACAAGACTGGCATACGACCGTCTTATATTTCTGAACAAATATAAAGTCGTTAGTGGCAGTACTGGACATCACCCGAGGCAATGTCCATTTCAGAGCGTAATTCTACTAACATATGTGAAACACCGAGGGGAAAGAGTCTTCCCGTATATACTGGAGGATCTATTATCCACTTCGAGCATGCAGAGAGACTTGTAAGTATCTACACTTTACATTTATATTATGATTTTTTTTATTTTAGTGTATTTTAATTTAATTTGATGTGTGAATTTTGGAATGAAAATATATATATTATGAAGAATGATAATGTTATAAATGTCTGCTGCAATATATGGTTGTGTTGTTGAGTTATTTTCTTTGTTCAATAGGCAGTAAATATCATAAAATAGAGAAAATTCAGTTGAAACTTTTAGAAATTGTAGTCACTTATAACATTTTATTCTAATGCAGGAAAAGTCTACGGGCACAAAGCCTACACCCTGTCAACTCTTTTTTCACACTCACACTAAGAAGCATAACGATGTGACCTTCATCAAATCCCGATGTAGAGAACTAAATGTATGTGAAATTTATGCTTTAATATTAATGCTTAATAATTATCACTTACTAATATAAACATTGTCTTATGATAGGACTAAATACAAGAAAGCATTCAATGACAATCTTAGCAGTCTGAAGATGTTGATGAGACTCAAACCTATCTTCATGCGATGGGTGGTAGGGACTGTCGTGGAAGGATATTTGGCTTACGTTCATTTGTGAATACATGTTATTTGCAATCCTTCACTTCCAGTACAATAACATCTAGTAGGCGGTCTGCACCCAATGAAGTCCATGAGCTTCAAAGCACAATACAGATATTGGCAACTCAGTTGCAACAGTCGATAGAGTACATAGCTCAGCTCCGTAATGAAGAGGATGAGTTGAAGGGGAGGGGCAGAATCTCATCGCAGCAGCCAGAGCATCCGCGGTCACCAAATAAATAGCTTACTTATAATCATTTCATATAAATTAAATACTTATTATGTGCAAAATAATTTTCTATTATCAATTAAGATAATTTTTTCTTTATATCATCTACTAACTTTTTGTTTTAACAAATTAAATGTTGAAACAAATCAAAATATTATCAACAGATAACTCATAACTGTTTAAATTATGTATCAACCATAACATCATCAAATAAAATTTAATGTAGGGAAATTAAAAAATAGTTTTTAGTAAATTTACCGATGGAAAAATAAAGTTCGCTGATAAAATCTATTCAATTTACTGACAAATAACTATTCCGCCGGTAAGTTAATATTGTCATTACCGATGGTAATTAGTTATTCGTCAGTAAATCGAATAAATTTTACCGATGAACTTTGCCAACAAACAAGTAACTTTACCAACCGAAGACATCACAAAATAATTGCGGTATATTTACCGACGGTTAAACAAAATTTTTGTCAGTAAATTTACGACGGACATTCTGTGATTCGTCGCACCTATGACCGTTTCTCCTACGTCTTGCCCTGTCGGTAAATTATGTTGCTAACTTGGCTTTTCGACAAAATATGTAGATGTTCCGTCGGTAATTTCCGTCGCTAAGCTTCATTTTTCTTGTAGTGATACGAATCTAATGCCTTTTGAAGAAACATCATTTTCTATAATAAACACCTTGGAAAAATCCAAAAGTGACAACACAGGAGCAGAGCTTAATGCATTTCTGAGTTGTTCAAATGCTTGTTAAGCCTTAAGACTCCATTTAAATTCCCACTTCTTCAAGAGTTGAGTGAGAGAATGAGAAATGAATGCATAATTTCTAATAAGTTTCTTGTAGTAACCAACCATGCCAATAAAACTCCTCTGTTGTTTGACATTAGTAGTGTTGGCCAATAAACTATGACGCTGATCTTTTTAGGATTAGTTTGGAGGTCTTCAGTAGAAATATAGTGAACAAGATTTTTAATTTTGGATCTCTTGAAGAAGCATTTACTCTTTTTAGGAAAGAGTTTAAGTTAATGCATCAGCTTGAAAACATCAGTAAGGTGTTGCACGTGAGCTTTTATAAAGGGTTTACATATTACTATATCATCAAAGAATACCAGAGCAAGAAAGGTTTGAATACATAATTCATAAAGCTTTGAAAAGTTGCAGGAGCATTTGTAAGGCTAAAAAGCATTACTAGAAAATTCAAAGTGTCCATAATGGGCCTTGAAGGTTGTCTTATACACATCATCTGGCCACATTTTAAGTTGATGATACCCTAACCTTAGATCAATTTTGCTAAACATAATAGAACCAACTAACTCATCAATCAATTAATCAATCAATAGGATTGGAAAGTTGTCTTTCGTAGTTTGTTTATTTAGAGCTTTGTAATCAACAAACAATCTCCAAGATCCATCTTTCTTAGCCACCAACACCACAGGGGAAGCAAAAAAGCTGGCACTTAGCTGAACTATGCCTTTATCAAACATCTCCTACACTTATTTCTCAATAATATCCCTTTGTTTCAAAAGACACCTATAAGGTCTCATATTAGATGTGGTTGCTTCTTATACTAAAGAAATTTTGTGATCAAATGTAACTTGACTACAAGGTAGTTCTATAGGCTTTTTAAATAACTCATTAAAATTTTGAAGTACATTGATCAAGGTTGGTGGTACTTCATTAACTTCCACAGAATAAAAAAATAATTATGAGTCTTTAAATCTCACCTAAGAGGGAATAAACTAAAATAAACACAATTGAATCATGTTATTTAATTTCTTTAAGGTTCCTTTTATGAGTGACAACTCTCTTAATTGCATTCCCCATAGAACATGTTGTTTCCTCTTGCATCTATATTGCATAACTAGCTATTAAAGGTCCAGTTTATATCTACATGAGTACCCAACCATTGAATTTCCAGAACCATATCACAACTTCCTAAAGAAAGCAATAGTACATTTATAGTAAACTCAGTTTTCTATAACCTCCATTTCTGCAAATATATTATTGAGCCCCATATACTACCGTAACTGGTTTATGTGTAATAGGTTCAAGGTTACACCTTAATTATTGGTTTATACCCTATAGCTAATCAATTAGTTATAGTTTGGTGATAAAATTATTTAAGGACATTCTTTATCTTGTACCTATTTAAATGTATATGACAAAGTCCATAGGATAATTATATATTGCAAATGAAATTATAATGAGATTCATATTGTATTTATGTATTACTTATAAATTGCTCTTAGTCATTGTTCTATTAAAATTAGACATTAATAGAATATAAAAAGGTTAGCACACAATATGCTTTTTCTTATGAAGAAAGTAGTCAATAAATGTAAAGATAAATTAAAAACAAATATATGCAAAAAAAGACTAATTAAAATCAAGAACAAAAACTAAAACACTATACTCCTTGACAATAGCACCAAAATTGTGATAGTGCATCGTAACACTATACAAAATAACAATACCTAAAAATATAGCTACTCATGAGTCTAGGTTGATCCCAAAGAAAGTGTGCGTAAAGCTTTTGAAATTAAAAGAATTGGTGTTTAGGATGTTGGGGGGTTTTATGGTCTACAAATAAGAAAATATAATAAAACTAAACTAACAAAAACAAATTAAAGAAAACATTAAAAATGATGAAAGGTGATGAATGCGTTAGGGAATTGATCTTCAATTCAATCTCAACCTACACACAAATAAGTATATTTCATTGTTTTGTTATTCTTATACCTCTTTTGGCAACTATTGATCATAGATTAACAATAAGCTCGATTAATCTCGGTCTTCTCATAGGTCGTATTTAATTTAAAAAAACTCTTTAATTAAACCTAACTATCAGATAATCTAGAACAAGCTCTCTAGATTTAATCGGACAGCCTTATTATGAATAAGAAAAATATATCAATCTAGGCAACAACCTTACAAGCTTGGGTCATTTAACCTATGTTACGTTATCCATAATGATTCAACATCATTAGTAGCTACAAACGAATCTAAAACATAATGACTACATATTATATTGAAGATTCTAGCAATGAGTTTTCATAAATACAATCTAATGAATGCATTTAAATTTTCTTTACAAAACCCAAATCAGTAGACACAAAACAATGATAACAATCTATAAAGAGAGGGATTCAAAATTACAAAATGAAAAGATATGCTTAACTGTGTTCTTTGGCGTCGATTTTACCTTTAAACTGAAACCAAGTTGGGGAGGCTTAGCCCTCTATGGGTCTCCAAGGTATGCATGCTCTACCTCTCATTTTGCACCCAAAATAATTCACCACGATTCCTCCCGTTTCTACCGTCATCATGTTCAATTAATAGTGAAAAATTAGGTTTGGGGTGCCAGGTCATAAAAGTCATGCCCATGCATGGTTGAGTCACGACCATGAAGTTGAGTCATGACAACTTGAGTCACACACATGCATGATGAGTCACGATCATGACTTTTGAGTCTTGATCATGCATCTTGAGTTACCCCCATGACAACTTGTGTCATGGCTGTGACTTGCAATACTCATGATTGTGACTTCATAGCTATGGCTATAAGCATGCACTGCACTGCACCATATACATAGATAAGAATGAAGGGGATTGTAGGGTAAAACATAAAGAAAATGCCATTTTTAGCTAAATATAAACTAACATATGGTTATATGCTAGACCATGTCTCTCTTGAATAAGAAAGTAATAGATAAACATTCTAATATATAGGTAAAAGTGAGGTTATATGGTGAAGATAAGAGAAACAAAAAGTTAAATGACTTGTGATATAGCAATATCTTAGCATATTTCTATTTTAGAAAAGTAATAGAAATTTGCAAAGGTTGTCTCAACCTGTGTCCCTTTTTATATTTCAGATAGAAAGTTATATGTTCTGGGTCACAATTGATTCTTAAAACATGTTTATAGCAAACATGTTTTATAACACATGGAAAAAATTAAGATTTTGTATTCTTTTTCACTTCTAGGTTTAACTAGATTAGTAAGTGTCTACCCAAGGAAAGTATTAAAGTACATTCAAATATAATTTTCAATATAGAGAGGCCTTAATTCATTTTGGAGAAGTGATAACTAATAAAAGGTAGATAATTTCATCAAGGGATGCCTTAGAATGAGTTTTCCTTTCTTTCAATTATTATTTTCATATTTGCAATGATGATTTGTGGCTAAATACATTTATATCTAGATTACCTTAAACCTTTATAGGTTTTTACATATTTTGACTAAATTTAAACAAAGGTTTATCTGTTTGAGAATTATATGTGTTATTTAATTCCATATAAAAGCGAGAGCTTAAGTCTTATTTAATTTACATATAAACATAGCTGAGAGAATCTATATGAAAAATATCTTTGACATATATATTAAAGATTGAATAAGGATCTAAAGATAAACCAACCTAACCTTTTTATATTAAGGCAACCTTTTACAATGTTTCAAAGAATATAATGCAACTTTAAATAAGTTACTAGGATAGAGATATCAATTAACCTATTTAGGAGTACATGGTTGTACATCGAGAGGTGATGGATCATTATTCTAGGAGCATTCACTGATCCAACAATGTAATTCCTATAATGGAATAAGCATATACAATGAAGTTAGTAAGAAATCTTGTATAGGTATTTACTTATATTGATATTTCTCATTGATTATTATTGCGATGTTCTTATAATGACTCAGAGAAGTGAATACTAGTTTAGTTTTAGTTTAATCAATCAACAATTTATTTTCGTTATTAGTTAGTTAAATGTTAGAGGATTAGATCCATTATGTTTCAACTCCTTATGGGATGAACCCTTACTATCACTAAATGATAAGTATACTATTCTAAGTTGAGTATTAGAATAGTAAGGTCTCACTATGTTTTTAGCGTCGTTGTTGGGGAGCAAGGCAATATTGAAAATATTTAAAGATTATTATCCTATTCTTTTTTATTTTTTATTTTGAATAGTTTTTATTATGCTTGTGCAAATTTAGTTGTAGGTGTAACTTTTGGTTTATGACTAGAAATAATTCCTCAAGTTTTACAGAAGAAGATCTACAGATAGAAAGGACACTTTCATGGATATGTCGAGAGATGAGGAGAACTATTTTCTAAATGGATCACCACCAAGTCATTAGAGAAGGCAAACATAAAACTATGATTCACTATATGATGCCATTTTAATAAGGATGCAATTAATTATATAGAGATTGACAATCATGTCAAGTAATTTTGAGATGAAACATAACATTATACATATTTTACAAGAGTTTGAAATTTTAATAGGTTACCATATGAGAATCTTAATGCACATATATCTAATTTCTTGGAGATTTATGACACATTCAAAGTCAAAGGAGTAATGGACAAAGCCATCAAGTTGAAGTTGTTCCTTATTTTAACTATAAGATTAGGTTGAACGATGGTTAGAGGGATGATTTATCGCTTTAAACCACAAGGGATAACTTATTGGAGAAATTTTTGGCTAAGTATTTCCCACTAAAAAAGCTACCAAATTAAGAAATGATATTTTACTTATCAACAGTTGGATAATGAAACATTGTACGAGTCATAGGAGAGATACAAGGTAGGAAATTCCCAGTGTATGTATCATATACACACGGTGCGGAAAACAAAAAAAATTGTTCCAGGACTTTCCTAAAGTCCAGGATCTATGTGCCTATGCAAGGAAATATCATAAAACCTAGCTAAATATTCCCACTTCACATACATGTTCATAACATATATATATAGGAATTCATGGAATTTACACAAATCAATCATTCATATAATAACCATGTACCTTGTGTGTAGTCTCCTTCGTTCTTCAATCTTCTACTCTTTGGGTTGTCGCAAACCACAACGATCAAAACACATCGTCTCCAACGGTATCCACACAGAGATCGGAGAAACTAACCGAATCAAATTCTTTAATCCGAAAATGGCTAGAACAAAGACAAGAGTGCTAGCTCTCTTATTTGTTCTATGGAGAGCAACATAAAGGAAAGGAAGAAGATGACGAAGCTTAGGAGAAACTTGAAAGATGATGAGAATAATGTGAGAATCGTAAAGAAGAAGGCTTTTTTAAACAATTTTTCATGATTCTCTTCATCTTAATAGCCTTTTTCCTTTTTGTCTTTTTTGTCCTTTGTCATTTAAAGACAATAAATGCAATAAGAAAAAATACAACACTTTAAAGAACTCATCGTCTTCATCATACACGTTACACATCTTATATATATATATATATATATGCTAAGGTGGTCTAGTCACATTGGGGTCGATCTTACCGGGTTCCGGGTATGGAAAAAAACTGGAGAACTGTTGCAGCAATATCAATATCACAGTCTCATAGTGACAGATCCCAATCTCATCGAGATCCATTTGGTTCTATTGCTCTCCATATAATGAATCTCTATCCCAAACCATTTTATGAATCCTCCGAGTCACTCTTATATGTGTGACCCATTAAGTTTCCGGTTATGTTGGCCACTTGAATTAACACTTAATCCAAGCAAGTCATGAGTTGCGTCTAGCAACACATTGTGACCCTCAATTGATCAGAAAGTAAGTGGTTTGACGAATAAACCCGTGCTCATCACGAACCATCTCACGAACCACCCTCTTATATACAATTGTTGTGCAATTTGTCCTTTCACCGTACTATACCCCAATTGGTTATGAATATGGGTAAAGTATCAACTGTCACTTGACTGACTACATTAAATCTAGTTCGAGTGATATCAATTTCCGTCCTGGGACTCATTACTCTATATGTCAATGAAGACATTCTTCATGACACATGTACTCCGGTCAGAAATTTCTAAGTAATGACCTCAACAAGAAGCCGTGGGTATCATCTTCTGCTATCACAGAAGTGGTGAATCCTTTATTGGCTACTCAATTACCTTCAAATATCTCAAGCTGTACCTAATCACCACCCTATGAGCGACCTCCTAAGGCAACAAGGAATGGAGTCAAAGCACAAAATCAGTATCCAAGATATCCTTGAGTACCTTAAGTCTAAGGATACTTGTATCGTTGCTATGATGAGATTATCACTAACATTAGCAACATCCATGTGATGATCTCATGGTAGGTCATCCAATATACTTACTACCTATAGTAAGGATCCATATCTCAACTCTAAACATCTCATGTTTATAGTTTTTTAGATCCACTGCTTGATCAAATCGAGGAGTTTGACATGTGCTAGTCTATCTAGATTAACAATGTCCAATATTATAAATCCTATAACTAAGGATAATTTTGATACTAACATAATTGCACACGATAGGAATCTCAGTAGTATTATCACATCATGATTTCCTTTATACTATGTCATATATCATGGACTTCATTAATTTCTATAGATCAATATCAATATCAATTCATAAATAATGAATACCAAATTAATGAAATATGCCTTTCTTTATTATTGAAAATAAAGTCTGCACACAACTTTATACAAAACGTGCTAAAGCTGATTGCCATTAGGGCACTACTCTAACAAATCTACCATTTAACCTAATTCCAATCGCCTTGATATAAAAAACCATAGGCAAGTACATGAGAATCAAAGCTATTTTGTGACAATGGCTTCGTCAACAGATCAACAATATTATGCTCGGTGGGAATTCTCTTTATATGTACTTCACCTCGACCAATGATCTCCCTAATCAGATGATATCTGCGGAGTATGTGTTTGGACTGTTGATGAGACCTTGGTTCTTTCGCCTGCGCAATAGTCCCATTGTTGTCACAATACAACTGTATGGGCCCATCACAGCTAAGAACCACACCAAGTTCAGTAATGAACTTCTTGATCCAAACTGTTTCCTTTGCTGCGTCTAAAGCAACAATATACTCTGCCTCAGCTGTTGAATCGACAGTTATCTCTTGTTTAGAACTCTTCCAAATGACCGCCCCGCCGTTTAGTGTGAATATATAACCTGATTGGGATTTGGAATCATCCTTATTAGATTGAAAACTAGCATCTGTATACCCACTCACTTTTAGATTTCCATCTCCATATATCAAGAAAACATCCTTAGTCCTTCGCAAGTACTTGAGGATGTTCTTGACAGTCATCTAGTGACCCTCACCAGGATCCGATTGGTATCTACTTGTAACACTTAGAGCATATGATACATCGGGTGTCATACATAGCATAACGTACATGATAGATCCTACTCTCTCATCTTGTGTCGTAGGACATATAGATTTCGGGAGTGTTATCCCATCAGTCATGGGAAGATACTGTTAAGTCAAGAAGACTTCACTTTACTATTAATTTTGATGGCAATCAAATAATAATAATCTTAGAAATGTGTGAACTATGTTGATGAGTTTGTTAAGTGCGCAGAAAAATGTAAGTGACACAAATCGTGTCAACCCCAAAAGATAAATGGTCAAACCTGGACGATACTTCAAAATACAGAAGGTCAACATAAGAAGATATAGAAGATCAACATAAGAAGATATAGAAGATCAACTCAAGACGATACTTAAAAATTTATTAAGATAAAGCATCTTAGATAGGCCAAATGAAAGCGCGACACCAGAAGAAGCATAGTACCAGACGATGCAAATGAAAAAGATTCTAAAACATCAGTCAGTTACTTAGTTGGAGTTCGTTACAGGACTCAACTAATAACGGTTTCTAGAAGATTCAAGAAACAGTTTTCTCAAGAAGACAGTTAAAGTTTTAGGCTATAAATACTAGGTATAGTCGTAAACAAAAGATAACATTTCCATAGATAACTACATACAATACAAGAGAGAAAATCTGATTGTACAATACTTAGAGAAACTCTGTATTCAAAGTGCAAAAGAAAGAGAGCAAGCACATCTGTAACGTGAAGCTCAAACAATATCTTTCCAAGAGAAAGAAAGGCTAGAGCCTAGAGAGGCTAAGAAAGCAGATAAAGAATACTTTGTGAGAGAGACCTGAAGAGGCTTTGCAAGTGTAGAAAGAATACTTGTAACTTTGAAGAGTATAGTGAAATCTCAGACAAACTTTGAGGACTGGACATAGCCCAAGGTTAAGGGTGAACTTTTATTCTCTAACCCTTATTTTTTAATTTTCTTGTTGTTAGAAGAGGAGATAATAATTTTTGTGATTGCATTACTCATCGACTTAAGAGAATTTTTTGTGATCATCTGAATTTGCAAAGAAATTCAAGAAATTTTTAAAGAATAATATCTTTGAAGATTTTACACAATTCAACCACCCATCTTGTGTATTCTATATATCTTACGTGATTTATATATTAACAAGTGATTTACTTCAGTTGGTATCAGAGCAAGGTTTCCAAGAAATACTGTCACAAAGTGAGGACAAAGATGCATAGTTGAATCACATGTTTTTATAGCTGAAGGTGTCTCAGTCACAAGACACCCTGCATTCAATGGTGAAGATTATCATTATTGGAATGACAGGATGCAGCTCTTTATAAAATCCACACATATTAATCTTTGGGATATTATTAAAAATGGTCCATATACACCAATAGACGATAAAGGCAATAGTATTTTTGGTGACCAATGGACGGTTGATTAGAAAGCTCGCTTTCAGTTAAACTCAAAGGCCAAGTTCTTTTAAAGTTGTGCTATAAGGATAAGTTAATATGATAAGGTTCATGGATGCAAATTCGCAAAGGAAATGTGGGATACATTAGCCATTGCACATGAAGGCACAAATCAAGTGAAAGAGTCCAAGATTAGTATTCTTGTTCATTAGTATAAGCTATTCAAGATGAAAGATGATGAGACTATCGATCAGATGTTCGGACGATTCCAAACAATTGTTAACGGACTTAAAGCTCTAGGGAGAATCTATGAAAGTCAAGATCATGCCAGAAAGATTCTTAGAAGTCTTTTGAAAAGATGGAGACCCAAAGTAACAGCAATATAAGAAGCCAAGGACTTAAGTAAACTGAAGCTAGATGAATTGCTTATTTCACTAAAAATTCATAAAGTAGAGCTTAATGCAGAAGATAAACCTAGAAGAGATAAATCTATCGCATTAAAGGCTGGACAGAAGAATCAGAAGATTCTGAAAAATAGAAGCACATCTTCAAAAGCATTAAAGATTGAAGAAATCAAGAAGGATGATGATAGTGAATCTGATCAAGATTTAAGTGAAGATGATGATGAACTATCCTTCATTTCAAGAAAGATTAGAAGGATGTGGAAAACGAAATCAAGAGGAAATAAACACTTCTCTTTTAAGAAGAATAGCAAAGATGATTCAAAGAATGAGAAAAGTTCTATCGTCTGCTATGAGTGCAATAAACCAGGACATTACAAGTCTGAATACACGTTGTTCAAAAGAAAACTGAAGAAAACAAAAAAAGCATAATGGCAACTTGGGAAGATCTAGATTCATATGAATCTGACTTCAACTCAGAAATGTCAAAACAAGCAAATATATGCTTGGTAGCTGAGACGGAATGTGATGATGAGATCTCCTTTCTTGGAAAAAGCAACCAGCACCAATGGTACTTGAACAGTGGATGCTCGCGATATATGACGGGAAGAAGGTCTACGTTCCTAGACCTCCAACATAAGCAAGGAGGATCAGTAACTTTTGGAGACAACCAGCAGGGCAAAATAGTTGGAATCGGCAAAATTGGTAAAGATTCTTTTACGTCTATTGATAATGTTCTGCTAGTTGAAGGCTTAAAGCATAATCTAATTAGTGTAAGTTAATTATGTGACTCTAGTTTTGAAGTATCCTTTAATCAAAATTCTTGTGTAGTTAAAAACAAGGACAACTCCATATTCCTTTCTTCTAAGAGATTAAATAATCTCTATAAAATTAACTTAGACAATTTGAAAAGTCAAAATATTTCATGTCTTTTATCAACAAATGAGGAAAAACTGATTTGGCATAAAAAGCTAGGTCATGTTATTTTTAAACATATTTCCACGTTGGTTAGATATGATTTGGTAAGAGGATTACCAAAGATAAGTTTTAACAAAGATTTCTTTTATGAAATTTGTCAAAAAGGAAAACAAGTTAAAACATTTTTTTTCCTCTAAAAATATTGTAACTTTGTCTAGACCTTTAGAGCTGTTACATATAGATTTGTTTGGTCCAACCAGAACACTAAGTCTTGGTGGAAAGAAGTATGGTCTCGTAATTGTTGATGACTTCACTAGATTTTGTTAGATATTGTTTCTATCACATAAAGATGAATCTCTTAAGTTCTTTAAGGTCTTATCCAAAATGTTATAAAATGAAAAAGGAATTTCTATTACTGGAATTAGGACTAATCATGGTGGAGAATTTGAAAATGAAAAATTCAGAATATTTTATGAAGATAATGGAATTTTCCATAATTTCTCTACTCCTAAAACTACACAACAAAATGAAGTTGTAGAAAGAAAGAACAAGGTGATTTAGGAAATGTCAAAGATTATGATATGTGAAATGAATCTTCCTAAGTATTTCTGGGCAGAAGCTGTAAATACAGCTTGCTATGTTCAAAATAAAGTACTTTTGCTACCTATTTTAAATAAAACTCCATATGAGTTATGGAAGGAAGAAAGACAAATATTTCTTACTTTCATCCTTTTGGTTGCAAATGCATTATATTGAATACAAAAGAAAAATTGGATAAATTTGATTCTAAGACCAATTTAGGATTTTTTTTCTAGGATATTCGATTACTTCTAAAGCTTATAGAGTTTATAATCTTGTTTTGAAATCTGTTGAAGAATCCATGCATGTTAAATTTGATGATGATTCTCATCTAGATAGTGTTGGACCAATGGTGGTTGACAAATTAAATTCCTTTATGTTTTGATAATAATAAAATGTATAGAATTGGTTAAGAAATTTATTGCAGGT
>JANZXV010000210.1:10975195-10989050 GCA_027576455.1 Erythroxylum roigii
AGCACCCACGCTGACAAAATGCTAGGAACCTGAGATTCCATGACCAAGATCTGGTCTGATGCATCAGACACCATACCCTCTACATTCGGCCCAGAATGTTGTCCAAACTCCAAAGCCTCCTTTCACTGATTTACAACCATTGGACCCTCACAAACAGGCCTACGAACAATAGACCCATTCCGAAACTGACCTTTCTCACTACCAGACCTCCTAACCCCCTTAACCACCACAAGCTTCTTACCTTTATCTCTTAGACCCACAATCCTACTAACACTAGTAATCCTCTTGCCAGGCCCAACCGAGCCCTTATCCACCTTGACAACCACTCTATCCTCCACCTGTAAAGATTCAAACTGATTTTCAGTGATAGTGTTAGATATTGTCTTCTCCTGAGAAATAGAGGAAGACTTACTTTTAACAATACGCCTTTGTTTACGTTATGCAACCAACCATGGGCCAAAGATATCTTCTATAGAGTTTGAACTATCGTCAACCATCGCCATATCTTGAGCTAAACCAGCATTCTCCGCCTCATTTATCACCGGAACCACCACCTCTGTACAATTTTCAATACGATGATTGACACGGCCACATCCTGAACAGACCCCTAAAATTCCTTCATACTCCACACGTCACCATGCACCTTCAATAAAAACCTTAGGAACAAGATGTTGGTCAAGATTCAATTCCATACAAACTCTAGCAAAACGTCCTCTAGTAGCCATGAACGTCTGCCTATCCACCTTAATGGGCATTCCAACAGCACTAGCTGCTGCAAACAAGAATTTATCACGATAAAATTCCATTGAAAATTCAATAAAATGTACCCAAGTAACCATTGAAGAAATATTACCCGTAGATGGCTGGAAACCAAGCTTTCACTTCTTAATATACAATGGCTGACCTCTAACAATATAGGGACCATCGGACACAATTCACAACATATCCTCTTTCTCGTCAAACTTGGCAAGGTAAAAACTAAACATCAAATCAATAATATCTAGTCTCGTAGAAAGCCTCCAAAACAAGTTCAACCGATTCTCCAAGTACGTAAAATTAACAGACCCCCCGTAAACTTTAACAATGCGAGCATCTTTCTACTTACTACTAACCTCCTGGAGAATATCATCATCAACCAGAACCTTTGGTCGCAAGTAATCATTTCCTTCATACTCTAAACAAATTTTTCCCGTCTATTGACTACAAAGATCAAAAGCCGAACTCTAACTTACCAAAGAAGAGGACTTTGCCCTAGATGACTGCCCTACCAAACAATCCTGAAAAGAAAGTGATGGCCTTGCATGCAACTTAGCAGTAGCCGACAAAATGGGACCAACAAACGTAGAGCCCTCTAAATCAAGGCTAGATGGTTGTCCCACCTAAAAAATATTCTCAATTGGTGCAGGACAAAGCACAAGCTGAGCCTCCTCCATTCTCTTCTTTACTACTACTTTTTCTCAAGAGCACTAAAGCCCTTGCGCAGTCGGTGTGATCACGCCCTTTGCTCTACAATTTTGGAGATTAAAAAAAAAGGTAATACTTTAAAAGCCATTATATTGTACTAACTTTTACTCAATGATAAATTTGAGACCTAACTATCAAGTTAACATGGACAAACTTTTATGCTGGATGAATGCTGATTTAATGAAAGGATAAAGATTGCCATGTCATTGCATTTAGCAATATCATGATGTCCATTTGAAATGAAAGGAACTCTAGAACTGTTGAAAAATCAAAAGATGATATTGGGTTTGAGGAAACAACAAGGGAACAATTAATTCTTCACAATTTGATGAAGTGAACTAAAGTATCCTTGCCTTTGCTGGTGCAAGTAGCCGATGAGGAAAGTCAGATTTGTTAAGAGGCAATGAAAATATATCTAATTGGATAGTTAATTAATCGAAGCTTATTCTAATTATGTTGTTACAACAGAATGAAACCAAACACATTTAAGAACCTAATTTTTATATTTTTGACAAACACAATATAAAACTAAATATTCCCTAAACTCTTGAAAGAAAATTATTGAACTAAAAGAAAAATACTATATCAGTGCATCTGATCACATTTCCTTGCCGACAGTGATGTTTTAACGGCCAATCTTCTCTGTCTGTTCAAGGAGAATAGGTCAAAAGCTCCTAGACCTTTGACTCTTTTTTACAACGCCGAAGCAATAAATCAGGAATCACGTCACCGAATAGACTGATCCCTTGCAAATAAGTTGAGGAAAATCTAAGATTAACCAAGTTAAAAAGGCCACAAAAGTTGAAGTAAGCCTAGAAGAGAAGGGTCGGACATTAACAATATTATTAAACAAAGGGTGGACGCATATAGCAGCACTAACGAACCAAAGCAATCTCTCTCCTCTCTATAATAATTAGTAATTACACCATTACCTTGTGAAAAACCAAATTTAATAAAACGGAGAGAAAAGTGAATTTTGAAAATAACAAAATGGAAATAACACGCAATAGTATCCATCACTTTCAAGCGCCCAGCCCAGGGATCACGATTCACGACCTTTAAATAATTTGACGTACGACAAGTCGCCGCCGCCGCCGTTTAAGACTTTCTGAATTTCTATTACATCTCATACAACCAAGTTTCTGTTTGGTTCCCCTGAAAATAGTTAACAACTTTTCTACGTATCTCTTTACTTTTTCAGCGTATTGGCCACTTACTAGTTACTATACTGCTTTTGACCTCGTGTGGTGCATTGGTGTGTACTTTTTTAGTTAGTATTCTTTTAAATTCAAGTTTGAGTCCCTGCTCTTTGTTTTTTCTCGATGTCCAAATACTGCACTACTAGGGTCCCAGCCTAAAATGTGTTAAATTATAGTGAAGCAATGCGTGTTAATGTATTTGATTTACTTGTTTCTGCTCTCTGATAACCTGATGTTGGCGAACAAGGGACTTTTGCATTTGTAGCCACGAGGGAGTAAAAGAAATCATACAGAATCTAGATTTTGGTAACCAGATGATTAGAACTGATGTTATTGGCAGTGGAAGGAGGAGGATTCTTCTCTTCTTCAGCTTCTGGCTATAGCAAGTTCCTTACCCTTCTTCTCTTGGGTCAGAATCATGAAGACAGGTCCATGAGAGTTTCATCGTGCAATCATTACCAGTTGGTGGACCAAGAACCAGACCCTGACCTCCTGCTGGCTTCTGTGACGGCCCGGTACCCCCATGGATGCGCTTCCTTTGTCTGCTTTGATCGCGCTTCTCCAGAGATTGATTCCCCTTCGCATCGCAAAGTAGGATCTACCCAACAGCAGGATGTGTTACCGGATGCTCTTGTTGCTAATAAGGGAATGGATCACTCAGCAGATCTTGACGGGGATAATGTGCAAAAGTTATCTCTGAAAAGTAGCTTGAAGAAACCACAACGTAGCCTTCCTGTTTCTCATGAGGTTGCTAATCCATATGATGCATTGTGCGATAAAAGAAATGACCTTATTGGTCATACAGAGAGAAGAAAAGTACAGTGGACTGATGTTTGTGGAAATGAGCTTGCTGAAATCAAGGAATTTGAGCCAAGGTAAGGAAACATGTCCCAGATTAAGTTGCCTTTGCCAGTAAGCCTTAACTTAGACTTCATGTACTCCCCCTCTTGTGTGCTGCGAAATGAACAAGCAATTTTTCTTTTTAGTTCAATGCTCGTATTGTATTTATGGTTTTTTTTTGGTCTCAGTTGCTTGACTACCCTGGCTAATTGCATGGAGTTGGTTAAAATTGTTGATGACTTTAAAACTAGAACTCTGAAAGACTTTAACTGATAGTAAGTAGAGACATTTGGATATATAATTGCAGTATGTACTGAGCAACGGAGTCTCCTGTGCCTATAATTTGCACCCGTAGAAGGGTTTTAACAATTCTTGTTATCTTGTAGTGCATGTACAAAAGATTCAGTTGTTAGTTTCTTGGTGATTCTTCCTTTCTCCTTCAGTTTTCAATTAAAATTACTGGATCATTTACATTGAATGTGCGTATAGCATATTTGTATCATATTACATGTCTAATTGTGAAAAAAAATGGCTCATTCTTCGTTGTGTTTCATATGCCACTTTGATTCTTGCGGAAAGTTTTCCAACATATTACTGAATTAGATGATCCAGCGATGGGTTGTCATGCATTATGACTGAATTAGATGATCCAGCGATGGGTTGTCATGCATTATGCTATCTTCATGATATCCTAGATATTCCAGTTAAATGTAATTCCTACCTGTTTTTCAGTGAACTAGAGTCATAGTTGCATTGCTCTCATTTTTTGACCCTGGAGTAAGTATATCTTTCTTAATAATTACAAGCCTTCTTTGACAGGGGTGACATATTACAGACAGACTTCAATTCTCATATATTAATTACATGCTGTAAATTCAATGGATTAATAAAATCTATTCGTTGTTTTGCCTGAATCTGATTCCCTGGTATACAGTTGGAATCTTTAGATAAGGTCAACTGGACTTCTATTTGAGATTGACTCAGGGTAATTGTTGGGGTTGCCCTGGTAACAAATGTTTTGGTTTTAACCTGCGCAAATTCACTAATCTTCAATCTATTGAAACCCTACGTGATTTCTGTTTAGTATCTACCGCAAAACTTTTTTCTTTTAGGAACCTCATGGTTTGAATATTCGATTCAGTCGAACATAAAGCCAGTATTGTGGCCTTAAGATTTCCAACTTGTTGCAGTTTTCTTCTGCCCTTTCTTCCGATAACACCAGATTGATCCAGTCAATTTACTTGCAGCTTGCAGTTGGCAGCTATGCTGTTTTCCATTTTAGATTGGAGGAGTTGTTTTTGCAATTTTTGTTGACGTTATTCTTGCTTTCTTGGCTTCTTCCTTCAAATATGCTAGAGAAATGAATGAGGCATTAGTTGTCAAATAGATGGATGCTTTCCTCATCCTACTTGGATGTTATCAGGAATGGAATTGCATTTGATATATTGAACATTTAGTCAACATGCATTAACAAGAAAGCCTTTTCTTTTAGCCCTTTTTAATGCATTTTATGTTTCGTTGAGTATGTTACTAAAATGTGCAATAATCGAATTACAGCGAAAGGGGTGGATCAGATGATGAACTTGAGAATGGAAATGACAGAAGTTGTGCATGTGTAATTATGTGAGAGGTTTGTGCCAGAGCTGTTTCCTCTGAAATGCAATGACGACCCATCATATGTGTTGCTAGTAACAGAGGCTATGTGTTTGTCCATGAATCAATTTGATGCTTTGGAGGAACAAAAATGAAAGAAATAAAGTTGCCACGCCTTGCTACCATGGAAGTAGTCCTATGTCGTGGCCATCCGTTTTTAAATTGTTCATTTCATCTTAAGATCTCAATAAATTGTTTCATTACTTTAGTACTAGTGATCGCATTTGCCATTGTTTTTATTTTAGCCAACGTGCTATATTATTGTTATTTGGCTAGTGATGTTTCTTGGGTTTTGTGCTTGCCTTGTTAATATTTATGTTTTCATTAATTCCAAAAAAATTATGTTTTCATTTATTTCCTTATTCATTTCACAACGTGTATAATATATTTCTTTTTATTTAAAATAAAAGTTGTTTTAGAGGGATGTACACTTATTAAAAAAGCTAATGAAATGTTTGTTATATCTTTATTAATTATATGTTAAATTGTCTTTAAAATATAATATGTGTAATCAGAATGTGAGATAAATTAAAAGGTAATTTTGGAATTAAAATTATAAACATGCATTAAAAGTCACTTATTTTAAATAATTAAAATTAATCTAAAACGATTTTTATTTTGAATAAAAGGAAGTAATTATTACGATGGTAACTATTAGTTTAAAATAATTTTTATTTTGAATAGGAAGAAGTAATTATTACGTTGGTGACTATTATTTGTCCTGCTCAGGCTGTGAATCTAAATAAAATTTAAAGAAATGAAAAGCATATTGTTCGAAAACAAACTCAACCATAGTACCTCGGCTGGGGCATGAAAGTTGTTAGAGCGCGTTTAAGAAGCACGCACATACCGGCATTCACCTGAACAAGATCCATCATTCTCTCTCTTTAACACTTAGCCGCACCTTATCCACACATACTCTACCGATTCTACCCACATAAGCAAATAAAATAATAATGAAAATAACAAATATTCCTATGCTACGTAGCTTTGGGCTTGGAGAGGACAAAAAAATGGCTGTGGCATCTTCACTACCGTGCATCAAAATCCCAAACCCACCACTATCTTGCTCCTCTCCATGTTCATCTTCATCACCAACTTCAACTTCTTGCTTTAGATTACCTACTAATACTGCATCTATCAAGGCCTATGCTGCTGTTACCATAAGGGGCTCTCAAGCTGAGGGGCCTATTAGGAGACCTGTGGCACCTCCACTTAGAGAGCAGCCTTCACCTCCATCGAAGCCCATTCCTCCTCCTTCACCTCCCTCATCTCCTGCTGCTCCTCCTCCCAGACCAGTGACTATGGCAGACAAGAATGCTATTACCTTGGAGTTCCAGCGGAAAAAGGCCAAAGAGCTTCAAGATTACTTTAACCAGAAGAAGCTTGAGGAAGCAAATCAAGGTCCCTTCTTTGGGTTCCTTGGAACGAATGAGATTATCAATGGAAGGTAATGACTTCCCCTTTTCTTAGATTACTAAAAGCTTCCAACTTATTGTCTTTTCTGTTCCCCTTTCTCGATCGGGATAGGTCCTGTCTGAAGTTTTCTTGTGTACTTAGAGCTTCATTACCAGTGGAGCTTAACAATCTCCAGTTCATGTAATGCTGTCTTTCGAATAGTAAATGAATAATGACAAGTGATTAAGAAATTGGGTCAAGTAAAATTGGTGACCGCTTAAGGGATTTGATGTAATTGTTATAATAACGAATAAAAGTCACTTCCCGTAGTTCAAAATGCCATTTAGAATTCCTTTAGAAGATAGTTTGGCATAACAGGTTACTTGTACCAACTTTAAAACAAATTTAGTAAGAGGGGTTTGACACTTTATAAAGTTGAATTCGCTGTTTTTGTTGTTCTGGTGGCAAAAGGATGAAATCCATGTCCGAGAACAAAGAAAAAGTGTTAAGTTATCTAGTAGAAACATCAAAACATTTAAGATAATAGTCTTAGGTTTATCTACTGAGTTTATTGACTTGTAGCATTCTAAACACTTATAGCTTTCCCCCGGTCATCCTCTTCTATTTCATCTTTCTAGTCCTTCTTAGCACTACATGCCAAGAGCCAAGCCTACCTGCCATAATAGAATTTTGTTTCTTCTTCACCTCACTCCAATGGTAGTCCTTCTCTTACTGATGAGTCTATTTCAAGATGTTGAAGGTTTGGCCCTTAAATTATCTCCTATACCTTAGGCTATGTTTGGTTAGACGTAAGGTTTTTAATGGAAATGTAAATGGATGTAATAATAAAAAATTATTGTTTGAGAGGGATAGAAGGGTTCCTAATGTAATATAATGAATTGTTATTTAGAAGATGGATGGAATGAAATATATAATAATAATGAATGACTATTCCACCCTTGATAGAACAAAACATTTGTTAATAGATCAAAACACATATTGATAGGTATCATTAGTATTATAAAAAATTATTAAGAGTATATTAAGTAGTACATATTTATCATTTTACATTCTATCCTAAACCTCCCAAACCGAAGATAATTTATTTTTATTGTTTAGAATGGAATAGGATATAATATGAGACTCTCCCCTCTATTTTATTCTATTCCATTCCATTATAAACCTTCGTTCTAAACGATTGAATAATATTCCATTCTATTCTATTACTAACTGTCCCATCAAACATAGCCTCAGTCCTCAGTCTTCTGACTCTAAGTGACAAAATAAAAGATGATTAATAAGAATTTCTTCATAGGTAAGTAGTTTAACATCACTGGAAGTTCAGGAGCAACCTCTTCTTTCTAATAGGTCTTCAAAATGAGCTCTTGATTCAAAATTTCCATTTCTTTCTCAACACTTGCCATCCCGCTAGCATTGGGCATGGTTTTGGCGTTTAATAGGCCGAAGAGAAATACCATGAATGTGCTTCGGGTTTCAATTTTGTGGCAGTTGCTACTTCATCATGTAGCACATAGATTGGAAAATGACTTGACCATTGTATCATCTTCCCCTAATGCTTCATAGGGAGAAGTGCGTGGAACTATATACTATGAAATGGCTTTGTTAAAGAATATTTATAGGGTGGAATAGTGGACAAGAAACTTGTCTCTCCTCTAACATTGGCTGTTGTAAAAGGCCTAGTGGAGCAGATTATGAAACTAAATGAAACCAATATTGTTGTGAATTTCGAAAGATAAGATACTTTATCCGAGTCCATTTACTATATCTTTTGATTTGTGCAACAAATGGCTTTATGTTTTTCATTATCCTCATGAATATATGGGGACCAGAATGAGAAAGAAATACAAGTCTTTTATTTCTTCTGAAATCATTTGTTTTTTTTAAATTTAGCATGCAAACTCTAGGTAGAAAAAGAAAATTCTTTGTGAGGTGTGTGGGAGCTGTTGTAGGAATTTTGTTTATATCAATAGCTAATCTCTCTGAAGAACTTACCTAGTTTTTACCTTAGGAGTTGATGGATATGAAACTGGCATGACGTGCAATTTCCGGTAGGATATTCTCATTTGAGGGTCGCATCTCTGTTTTGGTAATTGAAGGTGTAATGGACTTTCCGTAGATTCTTTGAGCTTAGTTTTATGTCATTTTGCATAAATGAACTAATTAGCTTATTGATAAATAACATGCTGGATTTTATGGCTTTAGCATGTGATATTCTCTGCGTATCTTTATTGGGATTTTTGCTGAACAGATGGGCGATGTTTGGTTTTGCTGTTGGGATGCTAACAGAGTATGCAACAGGCTCAGACTTTGTTGATCAAGTAAAGATCCTTCTTTCCAATTTCGGTATAATTGATCTTGAATGAGTCAATTCATAAACCTTCCGAACCATGTATACTTTTCCATTCTACAATTAACTCTTCATCCCCCCACAGCCAACTATACACTTTCAACTTCCGTAATTCAATTTGTGTAGCACCTCTAATGTTGTTAAACTCCTTCAATGATTTGTTTTTGGCTTTGAAATGATGAAATTGCCTTCCATAATGTGTATCCTCACTGTTAACTTTGATCTATAAGTGAGCAAGTTTTGGGGTCATTTTCTGCTGCCCTGATAAGGTGAAAAAGCTTCCCAATTTTCTCTAATCGTCATCCGAAATCACGAGGAAATAAATGAAACCAATTTGATATAAAAGCTGCTGAGTTTGCTCTCAGTCTGCCGGCATGCATTTTGCGGGGAAGATTAAATTTGGTTAGTCTGCCACCTTAATTTGAGTTGGAGAATTACATATAATAATTGAAAGTTTTTGTATTTTACTAACGATAGTATGATTTTGAAATATTTAAAAGACACGTAAGATCTAAGGAAGTTTAGTAATATATAATTTTGCCCTTAATTAGTAGAGAGGTTGTTTCCTGAATGAAATGCATAACTTTAAACATAATATAATAGGGATGTCAATGCATTACAACATTAAGGGTGTAATGTAGCAATAATTATATTGTACTAAACATCCTACTAAAATTTATGACCATTTATAATGTTGGTAATATCATTAAGATGCAAAAGAGTAGATATAATAAACAAAGCAGTTTCTTAATTAGCTCAAGGAGAATAAAATTTGAAATTTTTGTAAATAAAAAATGGATCAATTAAAAATCTCTATATTTAGATAAGTGAAGAAATAACTGAACTATAATCAAACTGGAAAAAAATTTAGTAATCTTTCAATTTCAATCCGGAGAAAGAAATACTATATTTGACACGGACAATGTGATAATTAATTAGGGTTCTTATTATGCTAAGTTTCCCAATGAGTTCTTTTACTAAAATTTTTCTTATCTTCTTTTATTTCTCAAAATGTCTCAACTGAGAAAATTTTGTTAATTCAATTAATAAAAGTGAAATTATGAAATGTGTCAGTATGCTGTATTGACAATTATAGTAGGAACATGTCGGCGTAAAATGGTACATCTGGTATTAGAAAGTTCACTAGACATGCCATGTTGTCACAATATTGATATGTCATTTACGTAATTTTCATATCAATATTCTAAACTAATATAATAATGGTATAATTGGTCTTCGATCGATTATGGTTTTCTGTACAACAATACTCTTAATTTTAGGTAAGTGAAGTAGTGTAATGATAAATATTGCTTACACGAACACAGAGTGAATACTAAGTTTAGCTATACTATTATCAATGACAAAGAGTCCGATTTGATTTAATCTAAACCTAGACTATGGCTTGGGATGATGCCATCATCGGTGAGGCATTGAATATTAATGGAGTCTTGGAGCAAGAGTCACTACAAGAAAATGAGGAGTTACCGACGAAATTTTCCGGCGGAAAGCACGGAGATTCCGTCGGTAATATCATTTACTGACGTAGTAGTGTGACGGAGACCGACGTCGGCGCCGGCACGGTCGGTATTGATTACCGACGGTAAGATCATACGGTCAGTAATAGTTTACCAACCGAAAAGGAAAAGCGTCAGAATAGTAGGGAATACGCCTCCGATGGAACCGTCGAAGGGAGAACCAAGAATTTCCGACGGAACCGTCGAAGAATGTTGGTTGAGGTACCGACGGTTCCGTCGGAGAGAGTTGGTATATGTTCAGACGGTTTCGTCGGAGAGTGTTGGTATATGTTCCGACGGTTCCGTCGGAACATTACAACATCAACACTGACGGTAATGTATACCGTCGGTAATGTTAGCTATTAATCAAATATACCTTTGATTGCTTAATTCAAAGGTGGATCCTGTTTGATCGCTGAAGTCACCTATAAATCTCTGTTAATGTCTAGTTGAATGACAATTTGCCAAAAATCTGGTTGTTAAATTTGATTCCAATTTTAACAAATTATAAATTATCGTAACATAAGTTTAGGAGTTTTGAACACATAGAATTTTTTTATAGAAAAAGTTAAATGATCATAAAAAGGAAAACCATTCTTAACTGCAAATTGTAACAGTTAATAGTATATAATTGAAAACCAAATTTATGACTACAACAATCCTATTGTCTTGGTGAGCGTTGCTGTTGTGAGTCTATATCCTTCGTTCTCATTTTGTCTATGTCATTTCTTAGCTTAGTTATTACCTCTATCAACGTATTCACTGTGGCCTCAAGCTGATTGATATGTCGCGTTGTCGACTCTGAACTAGATGCAGCTATTGTCGACATAATGGAAGACTGCGAATAAAATGCGTTGGCACATGATCCTAGGCCAAAGATCCTTCCCCGACTGTCCTTGCCACCCACTGCATCAAAATATACCTGGGTCTCATCAACAGGTTGTTCATCCTGCGACTGTTGCCCAATTGTTAGTTGTATTTGGTCCTGAAAGTAAAATGTCTTTGTTGTCTCAGAGATCTTCTTCCGTGCATAACCCTCATAATCAATCCTCTCTTTAAAAGTAGATGTCATTTGTCTTGAACAGGGTCCAGACGGAAAGAACCTAATACAAAGGACAAATAAGGTAATAATCCTATCAATCATTTAACACAACAATATAATGATAAACATATACAGTGTTCCATGTGATCGCACTTACTGTTTATCGGATATTGTTATATACTTTCTGCCATCGGGCCCCTTATATTCGGGTTGCATCTCTTGTTTTTCATCTTCCATAACTGTATTGCTAGATAGTTGATTGTTGGAGTGTTCTGCATCTCTACTCGCAGGTGATTCTGTTCCTCCAACTGTAGGGGATGGAGGTGGTGTTGGTGACTCAGTTACAGCTGGAGGTTGCGATGGGCCACCACCCTCACAGTAAGTACCTCCAAACATGCCTCTGAACCTAGGGTGCATCACATGGGGTGGTCTCTTTGGTCCCATCTTTTGACCTGAAATTATTTGCTTACTGAATTCTCCATGAAATATTTACACAATATATGTAAATGGAACACAAAATGACAGATTTCATAGCATAACTACGAATTTGGTAATCAGAATAAGTGTTACAGTCATAGTACAATAATATAATGAGTTCATAGCACATCCCAAATGTAATACAGAGATACATGACAATGATTTTATTTGTTTTCAGTCATCGACATTTTTCACGAATTGCGTGAAGAATGTCGATAGTCGATAATGACAAGTTAAGACAAAGTGGTTAATAACGACGGAAAATGAACATAAGAAATCAACAACTGCACAAGTTAAGGAAACTGCAACTATCATATCACTTCCGGTAAATCTCATATTACTTTATTCATGAATTGAAGTTCAATTTATCAAAGAACAACCTAAAATATACCTAGTACAAAAAATATGTAGACAACAACATATTCACTTACCTTAACCAAAACACAAACGTTGGCAATAGATTAAGCCGAAGACAGATTTAAATACCTGGTAAAGCTGCTCTTCAAACTCGAGAAAAATGAATGTACTGGAAACAAAGAAGCTACCGATCTGTGTTCAAACTTTTTCAACAGGTCAGCTCACTTTGATCCAATCGATCTCTCTCAATTCAAGTCAAAACCAATCAATATTTCATGGAAAGATAGAAAAATATCTTAGGAATCCAACGCTTCAAGAATTAGGTCAATCGGAGCTCTATAGCTCAAGATATCCTCAAAATACCGATCTGTACTCAAACTTTTCCTTCCGTCTGCTTTTTCCTTCGTCTGATTTTCCCTTCGTCTAATTTTGGCTTCGTCTGATTTTGGCTTCGTCTGATTTTGGCTTCGTCTGATTTTTGCTTCGTCTGATTTTTGCGTCGTCTGATTTTCCCTTCGTCTGATTTTCGTTTCGTCTGATTTTGGCTTCGTCTAATTTTCCCTTCGTCTGATTTTACCTCCAAACTTCGAACACTTATAACTTTTGACTCCAAACTCCAAATCAGATACAATTTGTGTCTATTTCATAGAGAAACGACTGATCTACAATTTGTATGTAGAACTTAAATCCAAATTCAGTCTCTAAAAGGGTCAAATTCTTAATCAAAGTTTCGTCTGATTTTTCTTCTTTCGTCTGATTTTCTTCTTTCGTCTGATTTTTCTTCTTAACTTCGAATGCTTATAACTTTTGACTCCGAACTCCAAATCAGACAAAATTTGTATCTATTTCATAGAGAAAAGATGTATCTACAATTTGCATGTAGAACTTAAATCCAAATTCAGTCTCTAAAAGGGTCAATTCTCAATCAAAGTTTCGTCTGATTTTTCTTCTTTCGTCTGATTTTCTTCTTTCGTCTGATTTTTCGTCTGAACTTCGAACGCTTATAACTTTTGACTCCGAACTCCAAATCAGACAAAATTTGTATCTATTTCATAGAAAAAAGACTGATCTATAATTTGTATGTAGAACCTAAATCCAAATTCAGTCTCTAAAAGGGTCAAATGCTCAATCAAAGTTTCATCTGATTTTTCTTCTTTCGTCTGATTCTCTCAATCACCTAAACAACATCAAAACTTCAATCTATCATAACTTCTAGCCCCGATATCGAAAAATTGCAAACTTTATGGCTACAGAAAGCTCTCAACAGACACTACAAGTTTATGAAGATCATTTTATCAAATTTTGCCTAGATCAAAAGTCAACTATTCGTCCCCAACAAGTCAAACTTTCTTAATTCTTCAAATTTAACACTTTCACTAATCACTTCTTGTTTTTCAACTTCCATTTCAATCAACTCAATCATCTCATTCACTTTAACTTTCATTAACTCATAATATTCACTCTAAATTTCATAACATATACATATTTCCTTAAAGCCTCAAAGTCATCAAAACCAATCCATGAGATTCCCTCCAACAATCAA
>JANZXV010000210.1:11065558-11087466 GCA_027576455.1 Erythroxylum roigii
CATGCCCAGGGCCGGCCCTGTTTAAATCCCTTATCCCAAGCAATACGAAGCCTCGTTCTTATTGCAAGCAATTCAGCACTCATATTAGTGTCTTGGCCAATATATTCAGAAAATCTACCAAGCCATTTTTCATGACCATCACGGAAGACTCCACCGATACCGACATCACCCCGATTTCCCAAAGCACTCCCATCCACATTAAAACTGATAAAATTATCCACAGGTCGCTGCCAACTGACTAACCTGCTACCTTTATGACTTGTAGTATTAGGTTTCAAAAAACTTTGGCTCCACTCCTGTATAGTACTTACGATAGAGTGGAATTGTATCCTTTATAACTTCTCTATTTCTAATACACCAGATGGACCAAACAATTGCTAAGAAAGTGACATTGATATGATCACCATTGGCCAATAATGCAGAGTTCAAACAGTTAGCCTTAAACCATACGGGGAATCTTACAATAACAAGTTATTGTTATGTTAAATTTTTTAAACTAAAAATAATGGCACAAGATATGAATAATAAAAACATAATTTCAAAGGGGTAGATTATAATTTTAAAATTTATAAATTAAAGTGAAAAGGTTTAAATTATGGCAAACAAATATTTTAAAGAATGTAACTGAATTTTTTTAGAAAGTAACTAAAAAATTATTATGTGCACAAAGAAATAATAGTTGCAAATTTTCTTTATAATAACGTTTCAAAAAAAAGTTTTCTTTATAATAAGACATGTGATATTTAATTTAAGCATGGAATAATAATAGAGATGTCAATTTTGACCTAACCTGACCTGGCCTGATCCAGCACACACCAGCTTATGATTCGACCAAAATTTCAAAACAACGTTATTTTTAAAATTTTTTTAAAATATAACCGGCCCACTCGTTGACCCGTTCAGTCAAGGGCCGGCCCATTGACATGCATAAATAATAATGATTAAACATTTTAATGATCAATTTAGTTATATAGAAATTGATATGTTTCTCTGGTGTAACAAAATTTTTGAAAAGTGGCGTGGTTATGGGTTGTTAGTGGGCACATGAGCCGTGGATCCCCCGACCAGTTGATGCAGATCTTTCGGCCATTTCCCTCCGCCAACTGCCCAAGCTTGCACCACATTGTCTCTATCGAAATCGAACCACCCACATGACACGAGCCCCTTTACCCGACCAAGACCAACGCATATATAAGTCACCGCATGCCCCCTAACCATTCACAATAAATTGATTGATTTCAATTTCAAATATATATAAATTTAAATGTATACAAGAAATAATGCCTTAACGTAAGGAGCTTGGCCAATGATTGTAGTATTACTGCATTACTTGTCATTAAAATATATCCAAAGGGTGTGGTTGAGTGGTAGGGATTCATCCATCCTTAACTAAAAGTCAGAGGTTCGATTCTTGACTTTGGGTATAGAGCAGCCTTAAATCCTTGGATCAGCTGTCCCATCATGTGAGGTGCCTACAAATTAACGAGGGAATTAGTCACTGAATTTGCCGGTGTAGATACTCGGGTCTAAGACAAAAAAAAAAAGAAGCCAATCTTAAAGTAAAGGGTATTGTAAACATAGCTGTTTGAATTCGCAACAGAAGAACAAGAAAAGCTTATCCGGAACAAGAAGCAGTTTAGCGGATAAAAAGAAAAAACATAGGAAGTGGGGTGGATATATTCTTCGCAATCCCATGCACGAGATAGGACTTACGAACTAGACTAGATACTTTCCAACTCAAGGTGTTCGCTTTGCGGATCTGTTAACGGGAGATGACAAGAGACATATAACTATTCCGCTGGGCGGACAATATGAATCTTAGGAACATGATGTCCAAGCCATGAATAATTGCGATCATGCCGCCTTTGTAATGATCAATATAGATTCTGTCTCAGCCCAAATAATTGTCATGTTCAACATGAAATCTAGTCATATGATTACATGATTGGCTGCTCACTACTCACTAGCCAACGTGCTAGTTTCTGGGTGGATACACTATTCCGCACCAGCCACTAGTCACCAAGCTTCGTGTTGTTTTCCCAAATGGTCAGCCCAAATTTCATGGGCCGGTTCATTTTCTGATATAGGCTGCAAAAGACGGGGCAAATCCAGATGGGTGCGAACCATTACCAGGTTGTTTCTTAAGTTGGTACCCATCTTTTAGGCCGGCTAAAAGAACATCAGTAGCTGGAAAATGGCAATAGCCAATCATCTAAAACACCGAATCTAGTATTGTGGACTCAAGCTCACATAATAGGAACCCTCATTTGCGAAAAGTTGTAAAGTCAATCTAAAAACAGTGGAGTAGAATCTGGCAAGCCAATTTCAATATACACAGAGTCTGGTCTTCGCCTAACCCTAAAGAGGAAGAGAAAAAGTAAAGTAAAAAAGAAACAAAGGAAAGGATCAAGTTGTTGGTTTGTGCTTGAAATAAAAATTCCTTTTATTGTTCTCTGAACTCCCCCGAATTCAGGCAAAGTCAACAAGCGCCCAGAGGAGACTTTTACTCGAACCGTCGCACTCCCTTATCCTCCTCCGCTTGGCTGGCTTTTCGACCTAGATCTCTCTCCCACACTCGCCACTATTGATCAGTGAGTTGCTCACTTTATTTCATTTCTCATCGATCAACTGAATTTCGACACTTTGCCTTAATTTTCGTTTTGTATTTTATGCTTTCCAATTAGTCAACGGCGTTTGATTTTGTTTTGCTGTGTCTCTTTGATCCAATCGGCAAACTGTACTTGAAGCAGTGGGTGTTACGGACGGTTATTATTTTTGTTTCTTTCATTTGATTTTTGTTGCGTCGATGTTTCTGTTTCGATAAGGAGTTCCGATGAAGCTTTTATGCTTCTCTTTGTTTTGCCCCCACGAATCTGTTAGGGATTGGTCGAACTTGGGACATGGAGAGACAGGCAAGGAGAGACAAGGGATTATGTTTCAGATGCAAGGAGAAATTCATACCAGGACATCGCTGCAAAGCCATCGAACCTCGCGTTGATGGATCTAACCGGCGGCGTTTTAGAAGAAGGAGAGGAATTGAGCAGAGACGACGCTGAGCTAGAATATGAGGAATCGCCATATTGGGAAAGTCAATTGGGGGAACGATGATTATCAGTAGTTTATCACGATTTTTAATTTCATTTTTGTTTTCTTTGTAAAAAGTATATAATTGGAAAATTCCGTTAAAATTAAATTACATTCTATAAAATATAGTTGCATACCAAACATCATAATAAAAATCTACCCAACTTTTCTATTAAATTTTTATAAGTATCTAAACATGTAAATATCTTTACTTTTCTATGAATTTATTTTCCAAGAAATCAGTTAGAGTTGTTTTATGCCTTGTACTTCAAGCCTATAAAAGGCCTTAACCACGGAAATAAAGATGAGTCATTTTTTTTGTCTTTTTTCATTTCTGTGAGATGGTCTTCCAGAAAGAGAAACACAGGTAGGCCAATCAATGATTTTGTAATCACTAAAATTAGTTTCCGTAAGAATATTAAGTTCTAGAATGTTAAAAAAGTTACTTTAAACTTTTGATAAAATTAATATTCTTCAGAAAGGCAAACTAAAAATATACGTTGACAAATCCAAGTTCAAATTTTAGAGTGTGGTTAAATAAATGGAAGGGAAATACAAACTAAGCATGAATCTGGCTGGGAAAAGATTGCTCGCCTACACATGAAAATAGGCAACAGCTACAACGTGCTGATTTTGCATTTTATTTGGCCTCCTCTCCTTTCAACTAACCCTCTAAACATTACTGACGCATGTTAGGTACCCACCCAGCCTACCTACCATTGCCCCATGCACCATCTACTGAACTGAACTTAATACAAGTGGGTGCCACAATTTAATCCCTGCGTTCCGTCAAAATAGACGTCATTTTCACTACCGTCAATACCCCAAAAGTTATGGCTTTGGAGAAGAGATCCTGGACCGATCATGAAATGGAGTTATATCTCGCCGTCTCAACATTAGATACTTAGGCCCCTAAATGAATGTGACTCTGATTTGATTGGTTATGGCATAAATGCGTAGAGATATAAGGCTGGAGACCACAAGTCAGATTAACATCCCAATCTACATGCATGTGATATAAACACATCTCTTCATAAGCTTTTCCACATTTAAGGCTATCAGGGTTTGGTCCAACCATCTTTTTGGGTTTATGTCTTATCTTTCTTCCAATGATATTTTTAAAATGCCTGTCATTTCGTATATGAACACGTCATTCGATCTAGGGATAAAGATATTCATTTTCGTACAACTTAGAGTCGCTACCTATTTTAGTCTTCTGACCACTAATTCTTTCGTTCAAGTCTTTCAACTATACTAATCACTAGGACATCTATAACTTTTAACAGAAGTCCTACGCAAACTTAATTTTAGCCAACTTAAAACGAATCAGTTCTTATATAAGCTAATGAATGCACCACTAGCTCTTTCATTTTAGTCTTTCAACTATACTAATCGCTTCACGTAAGGACTTTATTCCTACACCGACTTAATTGTAGCCAAGTTAAAAAGCACACGAGTCCTTATATGAGCTAATCTATCCCTACTTATAAGAAAACTTCCTAATATTTGATTTGGAGCCCAAGTCTAACCCCCAAACCATAAAATTAAGGATTTACTTGGTGAGTTGATGAAACCCCAAAATTTTAAATCAATTTAAGGTTTCTTCAAATCCATAGATAAGTTTTACAAAAATTTCTAGAGTTTTTTCTTCTTCTTCTTCTTCTTAAAAAGTTGGCAAAATTTTTTTAATCCTAATATTTGTACTAAAATACATGTCAAACTATAACATTTTGGAGCTTCAAAATGATTTCTAACGTTTTTAAAGCCTTTAACTTGAATTCTAAATTGATGGAATCCTTAATGAGATCATGTCCAATATCAACATTTAAGTGACCCTAGTTTTTATATTCTAATGTCCATATGGATTTCACCATCTCATGTGACAGCTACTTGATATAGAAGGATTCACATATTTTAATTTAATTTAAATTAATATTATACACAATAAATCTTAATTAAAACTAATAGCCTTAATTTAACAAAAAAATCCATTTTTAAAAATATATTGCAAAGGGTAAAGAACTAGCTCCTGAAGGAAGCAAAGCAAGTATACAAGGCATTGAAGCCCTAGTTAAGATGTTATAAACTAAACTAAGAACAAAAGCATCGGTGTTAAATTTGGAGATACAGGTTGCTAAATTTACAAAACATTCCATCTCAAACCCATTTCAAAGCTAAATTGATTGCTAGTCTCTTTCGCTAAAATTACACCTCTAATCCAGTTCCAAGTATTTAACTTCAGACTATGATTATCCAACTTTGTTTAAAAATCTTGGAATTCCTCTCTTTCCTTGTGGAATAAACATTAAAGTTATACCTGAATTTTCTTACTCAATCTAGAATTTTCTCTCAGTCATCTTCATCATATTGTTTGTCACATAGTATGAAGGATTAATTCTATAAGGTATTGAAGTAGTAGCATCTAAGGAATAGGTGCTTAATAGTCTCTAGCATCAACCTATAGAGGTCAGAAAGATCGAACACTACTATTCCTTTGATTATGTCTTGAGTTTTTAGGTTCATCTTAGCAGCTAACCAAAGGTTGAAAGAGGATTTAGGAAAATTGCCTTTATGTCATATTAAGCTTCTCTAAGAAAAGCTAGGTTTTGTGCTTTTGAAGATATTGAGATAGGCTTTGTTAGTGAAAGTACCTAAGTGGTTTCTGTTGTATTTTTTTGACTTTTTGATGGCATGTTATTTTTGACTTTGGTTGGTGGTTGGTGGCTCAATTTTAATCCCATATTGGGAAGAAATGAAGAAGGGAGGAGTTTTTCAAGTTATAAATAACTCCTCCCCCTCCTAATCAATCTCATCCCTAAAATTTGATAAATACTCAAAATTTGTATACATATCAAATTTAAGTATTATCTTCTGAATAAGAGCAGGCTGCTTTAAGTGGTGCTTGGAGAAGTAGGCAAAATTGACCGAACTCCGTTATCAATTTTTGGGTGTGTTATTTCCTTATCTCTTTTATTTATTCCGCATTTATAGTATTCAATATTATTTGTCGGGTATATTTGTGGTGTTGTGTTCAATTATTTGGGTGTATTTACTGTTCGTGTGTGTACATGGGTTAGGTTGTGATAAATACATCATGCATGTAATTTCTGTCTAGGAGGCCGGGTTTTAAGTGGGACCGTTTGTGACCCCTCCGCCCTTTCTTGAGATTTTACGTGGAATGGTAATACTGTCTTAGGAGTCTGTTTGGCGGTCTTTCCTGGGTATTACCGAATCGGTTCACTTCATTGGTTGTTTACCTTAGAGGGAAAAATTACCCGATTTTCCCAATAGTTTCCAAATCACAACAATTTAATATCTTGATTAGGATTATAAGCACGTTTATTCTCTATCATTTTAGCAAACCCCCTTGAATAATAGCACCTAGTTCTTCCTTGAATCACTCCTCTCACCAAAGCTTTCTTTACGTATGTTACTTAAAGAATTTAAATTAGCGGTTTTGTGAAGAGGGCCCAAGTTGTGCCAATTATCAAACTAGAAAGAGGTTGAGTTTCTATTTCTAATGGTACACTTGATTTGAGGGGCTAATGAATCTCTGAGCTTCAGGAGTTGAAGCAAAGTCTATAAGGTGTCAATTTTAGGCTTAAAACTCAAAAATTTTCACCTTGAACAAAATGAGCATGGATCCATTTGACCGTAATGATTCTTTATCTATCAAGATCTTCCCATTATGCTTGGATAGTAGTATTTCATTCATTTCTTTGATGGATATAACGCCTAATCCTCCTTCATCTTTTGGAGTGCAGACATCAAACCATCTTGTTGCAACTTTAGAGATATTATTGGCATCACCATTCTAGAGAAAATTATTCAAGATTTTTTTAATAGATTTGATTATACTTCTAGGAAGGCAAATATGTGAGCTCCAATAAACATACAAATTTTTTAATACTGAATAACTAGTTGCATCCTGCTTATATAGGAAAAACTTCTATTATTCCAATAATCGATTATTTTTATAATAGATTCAAATAGGGGCTAGCAATCTGTAAAGCTGATCCTCTTAGTAGTAAATGGAATCCTTAAGTATTTAAAAAATATGGTTTACGAGCTTGAGACTAGTAGTACTTTCCAAGTATTTTTGAAAATTGTGGATTGCACGAAGAGACATAAAAGATGCTTTTGTTTAGGTTGATTTTCACGCCTAATAGCTCATTACACTTATTGACTATAAAGATGGGAGTCCTTAGAGTGGTTTCATCTACCCCACATAGAAGAATTAAATCATTAGAAAAATATAACTGATTAGTTTAATATTATTATATTTGTAGCGGAATTTAAATGTCCCTTCATTAGAGGTTTCTTTCTCAATCATTTAAAAATATGGTTTAAAAGCATGAGACTAGCATTACTTTCCAAGTTGTTCAGAAAATTGTGGATTGCGCAAAGAGGCATAAAAGATGCTTTTGTTTATGTTGACTTTTATGCCTGAGCGCTCGCTAACTTATTGAATATAGAGATGGGAGTCCTCAGAGGTGTTTCATCTATCCCACATAGAAGAATTAAATCATTAGACAAATATAACTGATTGAGTTTAATTTATTATATTTCTAGTGAATTTGAATATGTTGGGCCCCATTTCTAAAGCCCAATAATCGCTTCAAAAATCATAAACGTAAGATGTGCACAAAACACCCTATAGGGTTACTTCAATTAACCCTCATTAACCATCATCAGTTCACCTTTATTCATATTCTCATAACCTCCCAAAAATTTTCCTCACAATAAGTTCAATGGTGTGCCCATACCGATTAATCACCATACTCGAACCCATTTCTCCTATTTGTGAGCAGAATTTGAAAATCGTAGAATCAGAATTTCAATTTGCCTTCTTCAAAGAAATCATAACTCTAAGTCTCTAGTTTGTTTTAAATCAAGAATCACTTCAATTGGAGCTCTATAACTCAAGATATACTTAAAAAGCCTAAGTGTGCACAAACTCCAATTATGCTCTTCAACCCGAACCCTCATTTGTTTTAATACAAACTCTCTTGAATCAACTCCAAATGGTACAATCTTATTATGTATAGAAAGATACATGTCTTAGGGATCTATTGGTCCAAGAATCACTGTTGGGCCCTGATTCCTTTCCTTTGGTAAATAAATTGTCTAATTTTATTTTGAGGTTTAATTTGATATTTTTAATTTTGGTTGGAATAAATTGAGGAGTTTATTGTGTAGGTTTTGATTATTAAATGAAGGGATTTAGTGAAATTAAATTTGTTGATGAATTATTATTTGTGATGCATTATTCGTATTAAAAAGAATTATATGAATTGAGGGTTATATTTGTTTAGGCTAATCAAGATTAAATGGATGAATTAGAGTTTTATTAAATTGTTAGAATTAAAAAAAAATAAGTTGAATTGAAAGAGTAAATTAGGATGTTGTATATGGTTTTAAGGCTTAAGGTATATTAGGTGGGCTTTTAGCCTTTTGGCATGTCTTTTAAATGAAGAGTAAGGGAAGTAACTGGGCCAAGGTCCATTTAGATTGCAATTAAATGAAGAAGGAAGGACCAATACATGGAAGCCCACGAAATTAGGAGGGAAAGGAGGAACTTGGGCTTGTGGGCTTAAGTATTAAGTTAGTATTTAGTTAATTAGTTAAAAAGGCAAAAGCATAAAAGACATAAGTCTTTTAGAAGAAGGTTCACGACACTTCTTCTTCTAGACAAGAGAGGCTCACGGTTTTTGTTCAAAGAAAGGGAGAGAAGGTTTCGGCCATGTGAGAGGAAAGTGAAGGGACGGTTTGGCTTGGGTTTTAAGGTATTATCATCTTGTTTGTTAAGTCTTTAACGAAACATCAAGGAAGAGAGGAGAAAAATGGAAGTTTCGGCTAGGAGGAAAGAAGAAGAAGAAGAAGAAGAGAGTGAAGGGCTTTGGATTTTCTTAGCTTAGAAAGGTTATTGTGAGGGTTTTCTTAGAAGACAAAGGAAAAAGGAAGAGTTTATACTCCATTGGAAACAAGAAGAGGTTTCGTGGGTCACTCCTAAGGTAAGACAATTTCGAATTTTGTTGGTTATTTAGATAAGTTTTGATGCTAATGGTTTAGATAAAGTATGGGTAAGGTGATATGGAATCAATTTCATGCTTTCTTTACCTAAGGTTTGTGAATTTTGTTATCTCTTTTAAGATGAGATTTTGCCTTTCATGCTAAATTTGGTGGTTTGAAGAGAGATTTGTGAAGGAAAAGGAAAGAAGAAGGTTATGAAAGTTTAAAAAAAAATCAGATTGGTGTTGGTGTCTTTAAGGTGGGATTTTCGAAAATTGTGACTAGGTTTGAGAGGGATTATGGTTGTTATAGTGTAGGGAAGGTATAGGAAAGGTATAAGTGAGATTATGTAGGGTTAAAGTCAAATGTTTCCATGCTTTCAAATTTCCAGCATAGTTATCTATTGTTAATTAGGGTTTTTATGCATTGTTTAAGGTCAAGAAAGGAAATTAGAGGAAGAGTCAAGGTATATTGACCAATCCTCGAGCTAAAGGAATTAAAGTGGGTGACTATTTAATATTTGAGTTGTAAGTTACTGAATTGTTGTGAAATAAATGATACTAAGTGTTTTCCGATGACTTGCAAAGTGTTGAAATACATTATTATTTGCAATGATTTGAACTTGTATTAAGTGCCTTGTATTATTATTTGCGATGAAATGCATTATCATTTGTAAAAGTATTTGCCAAATGAAAAAGAGTGAATTATGTGTGATTTTGGAAAAATGTCATGTTATGCAAGTATATGTGTGAATGATGTGAAAATGCATGATTAATTGGGTTTGTAGTGATCCCCTCCGTTAGCAAGTGCACTTGTCTATATAGGCTTCGCCAGCCTGCCCGTTAGTGGCACAGGAGCTCCGAATTTCGGACTCCCCTCCGTTCACGGCTACACATGACCGCTTGGCGGAATTGTGTAGTACGTCCTGTTAGGATCACTCAAACCATTTGTTATGTGATTATGTGTTTTTGTATTATCTTTGTTGAAATCTTTGTTGACTTTGTAAATCCATTTGTTATGTGATTATGTGTTTTTGTGTTATATTCGTTGACTTTGTAAATGTTTTGTCTTATTGGAAACTGTTTTCGACAAATATAGTTTTGAAAATAATTGTTTAAGACAATTTCTGTATACTTTTTTTTATTTTATTTTTTTTAAGCACCGGGTTCTAGGCCGATGTTGGGCTGGTTCCCGTTTTATTAATAGAGAAATAATCAGAAAAGCTGAAACACAGGAGGGGGACATATGAGCCTTACCTCCCAGTGCAGATCCCAAAGATGAAAAACTATTACAAAGCACGGACCAGAGGCCCTTTCCGGACAAAAGGGACACTAAGCCTATCTAGGTGAAGCAAACCTTTAACATATCGAGGAAGAGTAGAAAAATGATAAGACATTGACAGACGAGTTGAAACTGCCTCCTTTGCAAGAGCATCCGCTACGTGATTAGTTTCGCGATACACATGAGATAAGGAGCCCTGGACCTGCAAGGATAAAGTCCTTAGCTCAGCCAAAATATAGAAGATATCCCAAGGCCATCTTGCGCCTTCAATCAGAAATTGTACTAAGAGCTTGGAATCGGAACAGAAATCCACATTTGTAAAGTGGTGATCACGACAAAAACGATAGCCCAGAAGAAGAGCATAGGCTTCCGCATAAAGAATGGATTTCTGGCCCAAATATACCGTTTGCGCAACCACCACCTGGCCCATGCAATTCCGTAATACAAACGCAGCTGCAGACCTTCCATTCATCAAGGATCCATCAGAATTGAGCTTAAAATGACTTGGAGCCAACCAAGAAACCGAAAGATACTGCCTGCGCATAACACACGAATGTAATCCCAATCTCCTATACAGCCTACATTGCTGCTCTGAAGCTTGGAAAGGATTGCGAGAGGAGAGCTCCTGGATGATTCCAACAATAAAGGATGAGATCCTGCGAACCCCGAAGCTGCCATCGCCATATAGCAAACTACAACGGCAGCGCCAAAGAGCCCACATAACTACCAAAGGAATAATACAGAGAAGCAAAGAAGAAGCCGGATTCTAGCAGTACTGCAGAAAATCTCGAAGATTATTACACGAAGGAAGTCGCAACTGCAGCCATTCCTCAACAAAGACCCAAGCCTGGACTGCAATACGACAATTAAGGAAGAAATGGTTGAAGGTATCCGAAGAAGCACAGAATGGACATTTTGAAGGAAAGGAGAGACCCCACCGATGCAAAATCGGATCAAACGGCAATAAATCATTAAGAAGCCGCCAGCCAAAAAAGGATAATTTCAACGGCAGATGTTGAACCCACAGGTGCCGTAAAAATGAAACCCGAGGCCTAGACGTTCTGATGGATTCATAAGCTGAAGAAACACTAAAAATTCCTAATGAATTAGGCTTCCAAATCAAACGATCTTGGCCTTCAGAAAAGCAGAGAGTAAAATCCGAGATTCGTCGAAGCTCTGACGGAGGGAGATAGTCCTGTATCAAATGAGTGCACCACGCTCCATCCACATATATTTGACTGAAGGTGAGGCGAGGAAGGGTATGAGAAGGGACCGAAGGAAGAAGAACTCCATCATTCAACCAGTTTCCTTCCCAAATACTCGAAGATCCATTCTGGATGATCTTCCCCACATTCTGGTGAAAAAATTCAGCAACCCTGGCTAATCGACACGAGCACAAGATTTCATCCAAGAGATTGCATTGATATATTGCGCCCAAATACCCACATCATTAACCAACTTCCACCACAGCTTGCACGCAAAACTATCAGCCACATCAGATAAAGCCCTAAACCCCAAACCATTTTCCAAATAAGGAAAAGACATCCCAGACCAAGACCTCCAAACATACCGTTGCTCCCCTTCATTAGAAGACCAGAGAAATTTGGCAAAGAGTGTTTCAATCTGTTTCAGAACCCCCAACGGAGGGACAAGACAAGCCAGATAGTGAGTTGGAATGGATTACAAAACGTGTTTAACTAGAATGAGTCTTCCACCCGAAGTGAGGAAACGAGTCCTCCAGCCTCCAACTACATTTTGTACCTTTTCCAGAAGCCGTTGAAAATAAACTTTCTTCCGCCGGCCACTAAACAATGGACACCCCAGATAATTAATGGGCAGCGATGTTCAGGAAAAACCAGATATATGCGACCAAACTGCCACTTGAGAAGAGGAAGCACGCGTCGGGCAAACAAAGGAACTCTTACCAGAATTGATTTTCTGTCCCGTGGCTCGTTCGTATAACTGCAAAAACTCCATTAAATTCCTCAACGTGCGACGATCACCCCTAGTAAACAGGATGAGATCATCCGCAAAAGCCAGATGTGAGACCACTGGAGCGCCTCGCGGTAAGGAATAATGCAACAGCTTTCCATTCCTGACCAGCCAGTTAATACCCTGGGTGAAAGCCTCTCCCAGCAAAATAAAGAGGAACGGGGATAAGGGGTCTCCTTGTTTAAGACCCCTTGATGGTTGGAAGATATCCGTTGGGGAACCATTGACAAGTATAGATAACCACGTTGCCTTAAGGTTTCCCAAAATCAAATCAACAAAATTGTAATGAAATCCCATTTTGAGAAGCAAACGGCGCAGGAAGGACCAAGACACCCAATCGAACGCTTTCATCATGTCTAGTTTAAAAACCAAGTTATGACCCCTAACCTTTTTATTTAGATGAGAAATCATCTCCTGAGCTAACATGATGTTATTTGCAATTTCTCTCCCTTGAAGGAAAGCCGACTGCTCCTCCGAGACTATAGCAGGCAGAATACCTCTCAAACGATCACAAAGCAGTCGAGTAAGGATCTTTTTGAGGAAATTTGACAGACTTATCGGACGAAAGTCCCCAAAAGTAGATGGATTGTCCTTCTTTGGCAGTAAAACCACCATCGTACTACTCACTATTCTCGGCACTGGCACTCTTGCCATGAAATCCCGAACTGCCATCAAGAGATCATCTGATATAATAGACCAACAATGTCTGTAAAAAACTCCTGAGAATCCGTCTGGTCCAGGGGAGCTCTCCGGACTCAAACCAAAAACCGCCCCCTTGACCTCTTCTAAGGAAACTTCACAGAGCAAATCCGCATTTTGCTGCAAGGATATCCTGTTGGATACTCTCTCTAAAAGCCAATTTGCAGCTGAGTCATCCGAATGCTCCGCCTTAAAAAGGTTTTGATAAAAAAAAACGCTTCCTGCTTGATACTAGCACTATCTTCAACCCATGCACCACTAGCACTTTTAATTCTGCGGATTGCAAGCCTAGAACGCCTTTCCATCACAGTTTTATGAAAATATTTGGTGTTACGATCACCATCGACCAACCAGTTCTCCTTAGCCTTTTGCTTCCAGAAGGTTTCCTCATCAGCAAGTGCCTTCAGGTACATTGCCTGCTGCTTGTTAAGTTTGACCAGATCCTCAGAAGATCCACTAACATCAAAATTCTCCTCCAGCCGAGCTACCTCCCCCTCCTGAAACCGAACCTGCTGGAAAATATTCCCTACAGTGCTCTTATTCCATTCACGCAATGACTGTTTCAATCTCTTAAGCTTCAAGGCAAAACCAAAGACACCCCGATGCGGAAACGAAGCATTCCAGGACCTAGCCACCACCCCCATAAAGTCATCCCGCACAAGCCAGAAATTTTGGAACTTAAATGCCTTAGGGCCATCCGGCGGTAGATTTGTAAGTTTAAATAACAAGGGAGAATGATCAGATGAAACCCGTGAGAGGACATGAACCTGACTAGAAGGAAAAACCTACATCCATGAGGGATTCATAACCATTCGATCCAATCGCTTCCACACTCTCCCCGTTGATCTCACTCCAGTCCAGGTGAATAGGTTACCTAAAAAAGGCACATCGATGAATTGATTCTGCAACAAGCAATCCCTAAAATCACCCATAGAACCCGTATCAGGAGTTGAGCAACCCTGATACTCAGTCGAATATGCTATGACATTAAAATCCCCACCAACCAACCAAGGCAAGGATCCACAGGAGAGAGCAAGCCTGGATAGATCATCCCATAGAACCCGCTTATCTTGGCGAGAGCACTTCCCATAAACTAGTGTAATGTACTGAGTACTAGCATTATTCAAGTGAATAGACAAATGCAAAAACTGATCCGTAGCTTCCACAACAGTGCAACCGTGAGGAAAAGACCCAAAGAACCATAGTTTATTATTGGACGAAGCTGCCATGAAATTAAAACCAAGCTTTGCCATTATGGCAGGCTGTTTAGTCTCTACCAGCATTGGCTCACTGATAGCTACAAAAGAACATGAATAAAGAGAAACTAGTGTTTTTATTCGACGCAGAGAGGACTTTTTCCCGATGCCTCGGGCATTCCAGTATAGGCCACTAATCATTAGACTGCGGATGGGAAGGATGGGAGTGTGTACGCACATGGGAGGCACCATAATGCCGTTTCGCATATTTCTTCCTCGCCTTTGTCACCGTTTGCTCACCCTCCGAGGCACCCTGAACCGCTGGAATCACCTCCACGAGATGTTCGTGACCAATTTCAGCATCTGAGTGAGATGGATCCCTCTGAGCTGGGGGGGCTTTCGTCTCAATACCCATGTCATCTTCTGAATCACTCTTCCGAAGCTCAACTGGTGGAGGAATAGGCTGCTCAAGAACAGCTCCTATCTCCAGTACCGGCGGCCAAACCTCATCGCGTCCAGGTGCCTCGGTGCCCCCAGGTACCTCTGGTCGTACTTCAGATGTAAGCTCCTCAGGGCCAACTAATCCACAAGGCTGGACAGACATCACAACAGACAGAGACTGCTCTTTTTCAGGGCCATCAAGTCCACTCCTCGGATGAGCAAGGGACGCAGCTTCTCCTTTGTTTCGAGGAGGGATTGACACCTCTAGAGGGTTCTCCAATGTGGGTATTAACTCCTTCGCTTTAGTAGGTAAACCCGATGGACCTTCATCTGAGGTGGGGGTCTCCTTAGCCCTTGAAGATCCGTCATCTGTGGTAGGGTTATCTAAAGGAGGGGGGATATTCTGAACCACACGATATTCTTGACGAACAGCCCCTTTTTCGGAAGCCTTGGCTGGCAACGCCGTAGTGGCATCCTTTTTATCAAGAGCCTTCAATTCTAGATGTTTGACAGTGCAAACAGATTCTGAATGTCCCACATGCCAGCAATAAGAACAATAGGATGGGATGATACCATCTGCTTCAAAATACTGCCAGAAACCCTTGTTATCACCCAAACCAATCCAAATCCGGGGTGGGATCTCTTTAAGGAGATCCACTTCTACCTGCAAGCGCGCCACGCTAGGCCGGGAGAGGGTAGCCGTAGCAGAATCCATACGGAGGGGAGTCCCAAACAAACTACCCAAGAAAAAGAGCGCATCCTTATTATAAAACTGGAGGGGAAGATCTGGAAATTTAAACCACACTGGAACCCAACTGGACTCCCGATCGGGATGAAAGTCGGGCGTCCATTTGAACACACGGAGAGGAAAACCACCCACATACCACAAAGAGCGAGAATAAAATCTGTGGAAATCCTTTTCCAGTTCAAAGTTTAGCAGAATATGCCTAGAATTCATAAGCCCCACCGTATATGGTCCCTGAAAGTCCTGGGCTTTAAAATAGGCTCGTATATCCTTCATGGCTGGATGGCCTTTGGAAAACTTCCCTACCGCAGCCTGGGAAAGGACGAGAATAAGAGGCGATCAGATCTGGAGGGAAGAAACCAGATATTTCCCCCTTGAAACTGCAAGGAACCGGTTTAGACACGGTGGGAGAGGATGGAGGCCGAGAAACAATGGAAGCATAAGAGGGAGGATTAGAAGGCTGGCCTTCCGGCGGTAAGCCCGCCAAAACGGCCATGCAGAAGAGAAGAGAGCCAGATGGCGCCCTTTTGGCGCAGCGGCTCGCGATCGTGAACCGGTCGCGACTGCAAGCCGACTACTGTTTGCGATTTTAATTTTTAATTATTTGATTTTTCTTCCATTCTTTTGCTTATATCTTTTCTGTCCGACATCTGATTGAGTTGGTTTATGAAGCGTTGGATTCCTAAGATATCCCTCTATCTCTCCATACCAAATTTGTGATTTTTGAGATTAAATTGAAAAAGATTGATTGAATCAAAGCGAGAGGATTGGATAAAAAGTTATAAGTTGGATGCTTTTCTGAACATGGTTCAGTATTTTGGCGATATCTTGACCTGTAGAGCTCCGATTGAGTTGATTTTTATTTTGAATTAAACTAGAGACATGGGGCTACAAATGTTCTGAAGGAATCAAGTGTCAATTTAGCCCCTAAGATGTTCAATTTCTGAAGTGAAGTTATGTGTAGTGTTCAGTCTTGATTTAGTATTGGTCTGAAAGTATTTTGGCCATAACTTCTTCATTTCTGAACAGAATTGAGTGATTTTGGTGGCGTTATGAAATTGAGACAATGAGGAACATTTCTCTAGAAGGAAGGTTTAGCAAATTCCTTCAATTTGATGATGTGAAAAATGTCCTAACCTAATCATGATTTAATGTTATTTGGGACTTTGATTTATTTTTATGATTTTGAGGACTTAATTAACATGTTAATGTGAGTAATTAACATGTTAAATTGAGTAAGATCATATGGCATAAGTTTATTGGATTAAATTGTATTAAAGGGTTAGAAATTAAAGTGTTAAAAGTGCATAAGGGCAATTTTGGAAGTTTACTAAAGGTTTTAAGTTTTAAGGCTAATAAGGAAGGGCTTAATGGTCTTTTTGCAATCCTTTAAAGACAAGAAGAGGGGGTTGTCGTTTAAGTAAGTGAGATGCACGAAAATGAGTAAGAAAATAAGGAAAAGAAAAGAAAGAAGAGAGAAATGAGAGGGAGAAGGTTTCGGATGAGAGAAAGAAAGAAGAAGAAGCAAAGCTAGGTTTCGATTTTTAGGAGTGTTCAAGAAGGTTTTTGGTGTCAATCCAAGAGTGAAAAAGCTAGAAGAGCATGAAAGCTTCCTAAGGAACAAAGAAATTTGGAATTTGGTGGAGATGAAGGTAAGACTTGAAATTTTGATTTGTAATTTTTGAAAAGGTTTTGGTTCATATGGCTTAAGATTAGTATGGGTTTGTGAATTCTAAGCTTAATTTTGGTGATTATGCCTTAGGTGATGTTTAATTTTGGTTGTTTATTAATTAGGGTTTATGTTATAAATTAGGGAAAATTAAGGAAGAGCTTTGGAGAAATTGAAGCATTGGACAAGTTTCTAGCATGGATTTGAGGTGGGTAATATGTTTATATATTGAATTATAAGTCAATTGTGTGATTTCGAAAATTCAAGAAAGGACAAATGTTTATAAATTATTGTTTTCGAAAGATTTAAATTAATTGATTTCGGAATGATTTACGAATTGTTAAATTCATTGTTTTCGAATGTTTGGAAATATTATTACAATTGTTTCGGAGGATTTGATTAAATGATGCAATTGTTACATGCATTGTTTTTGAATGATTTGATGTTATTGCAAAAAGTGTTGCATTTTCGTATTTGATTTATTGAAGAATTGTTATGTGATTGTGATCGTTTTGTGAAATGTGATATTGTGGAAAGTTGTTTGATATTTTGAATAATTGTTATGTGGTTTGTGAGTGTCAATGTGTCGAGTATGACACGATATGAAAAAGGAAGTTTTTTTCGAAGTGTACCTTCGGGCAATACGAATTTCAAGTTGATATGTGTTATGTGGGTTTGGTTAGGTCCCATAAGTTGAGTCAGTGCACTGGTCTCGTTTTCTATAGGTTTCGCCAGCCTGCCCGCTAGTGGCACTGGAGCTCCGATTTCGGACTCCTATAAGTTCACGGCTGAATAGGACCGCTATACGGAAATGTGCAGTACGTTCCGTTTGGACCGACCCAAACCAATTTGATGTGTTTATGTGTTTTGATTTGGTTGATAATGTGATGCATTTATTATGTGATGCATTCATGTTTTAAATTTGTTCGTGATTTGTGAAAATTTTCAAGTTTTTGAGAAATGATAAATTGTGGATTTTCTGCCGTGAAATTATTTGAAATGGATTATGAATGATTTGAAAAGTTTGAAAAATAAGCTTTCAATGATTTTCCTACTGTGAGATTTTTATAAAATGGAAAAAGTTTAGAAAATGATTTTTGCTTATGTTTCAAATTATAAATATGTTATCCACGAGCTGTCAAGCTCACCCCCTTTCATCCCCATCTCCAGGTATTCGAGCAGGAGTTCGGATGAAAGAATGTTAAGACGTTTTGTTCGATTTTGCATAGCGTGTATTTTGCATGTGAATTATGAAATATGATGTATATGAATTATGGAATTGCGTATTGAATTGAAATATAAATTTGAGTATGGTTAGGGTATATGAATATGATCGGATATGAATGGGATTTGTTTGTGAATTGAGATATGGATGATTATGATTATGATTGAGAATTATTAAAGTGTTAGGTATAGATGTGTGTTTGTTTATGATGGGATTCTGAACAGGAGGTCCGATGAATGGTGTGGTTTTGGTTTGGTATATATATATAATTGAATTTTAGAACCCTTTGCAGGTTTGGGTTCTTTAGAATGCAGCCGTTATGCTGCCCAATTTTTGAAAAAAGGACAAATAAGATTTTGGTTAATAGATGAATTATGGGATTTGTATGATTGTATAAGAAGAATTAGATGAATTGAGTTTTATTTGAGGATGATTTTCCAAAGGGGGAAATCAAATTGTTTTGATTTGTATAAGATTGAATAAAGATGAAGGGAATGGAAAATAAGAGAAAGAAAAGAAAAGAAAGAAAAAAAATTTATACTAGGTTTCGGTTTTGGTTTAGTCTAAGGTCTCCATCGCTATTTTAGTTTTCTAAGTTATACGCTTTGGATGTCGGAATTTGTTTCAGTTCGATTGAACCGTTTGGTTATCCAACACGTGCATCACATTTATCTTAATTTACAAAAAACTCATAACACATAACACTCAATATGCTTCATACTTAACAGTTCAATTATGCAATGCACAACAAACGGCTCGAGGGTTTCATGAAACATAATGAGGAAATCGAAGTTTACCCCATGAACAGAATGAGTCCAATTTTGGAGCTCATATGCCACAAGTGGGTAGCTAGGAGAAGGCTCTTGTCAACGTGCACGTGACGAACAGAATGGTTCCACTCTCGCCCAAACAAAAGTACATAATCATTTTCTCATATGCTCATACTGTTGGGTCCCGTTCCTGGAGCCCGACCTTGATGTCGAACCACATTCCCGGAACTCAACAATCCAAAATGCAAAACAAAAAACGCTGGCGGGCTGCCACAATAGGGTTACCTCAACGAACCCTCGGGGCAAAACCTATTCGGACAGAAGCCTTAAACCAATTTGAGAAATACTTGGCGCGGAAGTCAAAACTTTTCTTACATCAATTAATTTGGTTTTCCTTTTTTTTCAATCCATTAGAAAGAGGACGTTAAAGTCTACGACTCTTAAGAAGGCCACAAACAAAATTCGGATTCGAAAACGGTCAAAAACATTAAATACTAAGACTGGCCCAAACATGTCCATTAAGCGGACACTAATGTCCGTTAAATGGACATGAGATGGCAAGAACCCCCAATTCACCCGAAACTGTCCGTTAAACGGACACTGATGTTCGTTAAACGGACATGGCTGGACAAGGGATCAAAACAATCTGAGAGTGTCCGTTAAACGGACACACTCTCAACTAAATACAATTTTCTCCCGAGACTGTCCGTTAAACGGACACACATGTCCGTTTAACGGACATGGACTGGACGAAGGGTCCAAATCCACCCGAGAGTGTCCGTTAAACGGACAGGCGTGTCCGTCTAACAGATACCAGCTGGACAACGAAATTCCAGTTTTTTCCCAAGCATTTTCCAAAACTTCCAAGTTTCACAAAATGTCAAAAACACTTCTAATTACTTTCAATCTCAAACTTCTAGCATCAACCATCACAAACAAATCTCAATACTATTCGATTCAATAAACATTGCAAATGTACCAATATATGCACAAAAGGGTACTTTCAAATTCATCCCAAAGAAATTCATACCATATTTAAATTCAAAGCTTTAGGGTACATATTGTCATTGTCATGAGTTACAAAATACACAAAATGCTCAATGCTCAATATGCTCTCTAAAGCTCTCAAAAATTCTACTAGCATTCTAATGCAAAAGCTAAATCCCTCTCGAATCCATCCAAATGCCTGCAAGGGTTTACCGGTCTTCACGATCTTCACCTGAGGAGGAGGAAAACGGGTTGAGCTTGACAGCTCAGTGGCTAAACCATTTATAGCCAATGGCTTCGAGCCACACAATCAAGCAAGCACAAGTACATACCACATGTATATACATACATTTGCAATAACAATTCAATACTTGTAACAACATTGCCAACTCACAATTTAATTCATCATCCAATATTTTCATCTAATGCACATATCAATCAACAATGACTATGCACAAATCAATGGCTTGAGGGTTCCGTGGACAAAACGATGAAACCGAAGTTATCACCGTGAACAAAACGAGTCCATTTCGGATCTCGTGGGCCACAAGCGGGCTGCCGAGATAAGGCATTTCGATTACAAAACGGTTCCCTCTTACCCAAACAAAGCACATAACATATTCAATCATTCATATATCGAAATGCCATGGTTTCAACTCAATGGCATACACTTATCTAATGTCAAGCATATCGATGCATAGCATAGCACCTTCACAATTGCATTTATTTCATTAACTTGACAACCATCATATCAATATAACCATCATTCTAAGTCAATCATTAAACACATAGGACACATACAACATTTTACCCATTTACACCAAGAACTATAAAGGATTTACCCACCTCACACTTGAATTTTCCAAGGTCACTAGCTTTCTTCCTCTTGCCCTTGATTGGGCTCTTGATTCCCTAAACAAAGTAACAATTTCATTAAACCCCTAAATTTCGAAATTTCCTTTTTCAAACCCTAAAATGTGATCAACCCAATTCAAACCTTAATCTAACCTAGTCATGAATCCCTTAGGTTAGAAAAACTCAACCTTTAAAAGAAAAGATCCCAAGCCCCATGAAAACACTATTCATCATCTTCTTCACTAAGCTTTTTCTCACTAAACTTTCCTCCATCAAACCCTAAGCCATTCCTCAACCAAAGCAAGATGGAAAATGGAAGAATCTTACCTTAAAGTCTTGAATCTCTTCCTTTTCCACAAATTTTTTCCCTTTTCTTTGGATTTCTTCCTTTCTTTCCCTTCTTTTCTTCTTCTCTTCTTCTCCTCCACGACTTTCTCTCTTCTTCCCTATGCTCCACGACTTCTTCCTCTTCTCTTCTTATTTTTTGTCTTTTTATTTTCCTCTTAAACTACCCAAAATGCCCTTCACTTAATGACCCTTGCCAACTATGCCCTTGGTTGCTTTGCAACTACTCTTTCCTAAGTTAGTTTCAATCTAACTAACCACTAACTCTTAATTCATTTAATACCTACTCATCTCATTAATCCCACTCCACCTACTATTTCAATTCAAATTAAATTCTATTTCTTCTTCCAATTCTAATTGAAGACAAATTCTAAAATTTAAACTATAATTCAAACACAAAGAACCAATTAAGCAATTTAATCATAAATAGCCAAATAAAAAATTTAAGCAAAAAGGACAAGGTCTAACATAGAACATTAAAAGGCCTAAATAGATAATTGAGGCTAAGGAGAAGCTTGCTAATTTCATAAAAAAAAATGGGCTTTATCTTACCTGAAGATTTATATTTTATGAAAGTTATTTGGAGAAAAACTAATAGGAGGAAGAA
>JANZXV010000210.1:11087566-11103752 GCA_027576455.1 Erythroxylum roigii
ACCAAGGCCAACAGATGGGAGAAAAAGTACTTTTGAAATGTGATATTAGGTAATGATGATTGTACATGTAATGGAGAAAGGAAATTATATGTTTTCTTTTGGATTGCCATGTAAATGTAAAGATATATCACTACTATTACATGATAATGTTAAGCATTGGGAGTTTTATAATGTGTATATATACAACATTGAATATAATTGTATGCCATGAATATATGTACAGGAATTTTGGGTGCCATGGGTGTGGATAGTTGTAGGTTCCGTAGAGGTGATGTTTCAACTTAATTATATTTTTACACCCATATTTGATGTATTTTGCTTGATATTTTACTCTTTTGTTATACAGTTGGTACTTAATGTGATCTAAGTGTGTTTACATGTGATAATTGCCTTTATGGACTTAAAGGAGAGGAATTCAAATGCAAACACGATGTAAAACGAAGAATCAACAAATCTGAAGGAATGTACGACTGTGCATATTGACCGTGTACTTTCTCATGGCCGTGCACTTTCATGATATCCTGCTTATTCCAATTATGTACGGTCTTATACACGGCCGTGCAAGAGACCGTGCATCTCCCAAAGTACAAGATTATGCCTCTACATCGCAAGAATACTTGATAGAAGATTAATCATAAAGATTTAGAATTATGAACCCGTTGTTTGCTATTTATTTTTCTTTCAATGTTTGTTTGATTTCGTGTTCGATTATGTGTAACTAAATGTCCAGTTAATGTTTAGGTTAGATGAACTCTATTTCGTTACCTTAACATGTGTTGATTTTTCTATTAATGCAAATGATTGATTGATTTGTTGCAATCCAATTACTTGTTTTATTTATGTTCTAGTGTTTTGAAATATTAGACTATAATCTAATTTCATACATGGAGATTAAAAAATCCTAGGTTTAAATAGATCCATGGTAATTGAAAAAAGTTGATTGCAACTCTAGAGATAGGATAACATAAATCTTCTATATTAGGGTCAAACCTAAAAGAGGAATTCATAAAACAATGGTGTAATCCTATAAGATTTGACCTGAGTAATTCAATTAGAAACGTAAGGATTAATTGTTAGTAGACCCAAGGTCAACTACTAGCATATCATATGAGTATTCACAGTCTAATAAATCATTAAAACAATTGTATTCAAGGGGATTCGAAACCTAGATACTGATTACTCAATATCATTAATTTTCTAGTGCTTCCTGAATTCTCTATTCAATTTTGTTACTTATTTTCTTTTTACTTGTTTAGTTTTATTTTTTTAATTAAAAAATATAAAATCAATACTTAGGCTAGATAATGAGGGACAGGTAATTACTAGTAGTCATCGTCTTCGTAGGATCGACCCGTACTTGCCTGTACTAGCTACAACTACGCCATGCACTTGAGGTTATTAAAATATTGACTAACTAGCAGTTATTAAAATATTGAATAACTCACAAAAATAGGTCAATCAAATAAGTATAATAGATTAAGGGTTAGATTAAAGAATTTCAAGGACTTACTTCAAGAAACAAGAATCAATTACAACTCCTTTACTGGTGAAGTTAACACTACAAATGATTGTTGGGAAAATCTATTTAAGGTGAAATATGTCTTTGTTTTATTAATATATATCATATTATATAATATTTGTTCTCATGTTTCTTTTACATTGTTATAGGTTCATAAAATGACTCACAAATTCAAGAAAAAAGGATGTAAGGAGTTTTCAAACTTATGTCATATTTTTGGAGATACTACTGCAATTGGTTTGCATATCCACCAACTAAATCTCCATCGAATAATACGGAAGAGGAACATAGAAATGATGTTAATAAAGATTGCTCATATAATGAAAAGGGAGATCAAGTTATAAATTCTCCATCTAAGAGAAGGAAATATCCTAAGAATAAGAAGGCAAAGAAGACACATTCTAACATTGTAGAAGATATTTTGGTTATAACTGGTGAACAATCAAAAAGAAAGAATAATTTATTTGAGAAAAAACTAAGTGAAACATCATGCATTGTAGAGAATCAAGAATCTAACATAATAATGAAATGTTTGAATTCCTTTGTTGATTTGGGTTTTGACAGTGTGAAATATGGAAAAGTTGTAAAGGCTTTACATGATTCTTCACTTTATAGGGATATTTTTTAAAAAATGGCAAATGCAAGGAAGCTGGATTTGATTATGTCACATTAGTTATATTTTCATGTTATTGCATACGGAATTCTTATTAATTTGATACTTTTATATTAAGCATTATTTCATAGTTTGAAAATTTTAAGTTTGTGTTTTGTATAAATGTTTGACTTAATGCTAAGTTTTTATTTTGGATAAATATTTTGTCTATATTTGATTAAACCTTTTGACTAAATTTTTTATTGATTAGTTAAAGTTGACATTGTAGATACATGAATTCCTTATGAGCTTTCAAATAAGATTCTGATGATGAACTGAATAAGGTAATCATTATTTCTCTAGCTGGGGGAGAGAACAAATATTTTCATTTACAAAAGCAACCATGTAGAACTTCTACTCTACTAGGTCATTATTGGATATTAGAACTTTTGGATGGGAATTCTACAAGGATTTATATAGGAGCAATAGACAATACATATTGATGCACATGTTCCGATCAATGAACAAATACTACACATGGGTAAAAGAATTAATACAACCCAAAATATTATGTGTTGTTGTTTATTTGAGATGTTTTTTTTACATATGTAATGGCTGGATAGGAAGGCATTATAAATGACTCTCAAATTTCTCTATAAATAGTAGCAAATCTAGCGAATCAATTTCTTATGCCTCGACAAGATATTATATTATTTTAAATAAATATAGTAATTATGATTTATTTTTAATATCTTTTTGTTAATATTATGTTCTTTATATGTGAAGTAAGTTCTATTTGGTTGATTCAAGCTACAACAATATGTCTGGATTTCTTTCACTGTATCGAGGTAAGAGATATCATTTATGAGATTATAGAAGAAGAGGAAGACTTTAAGGTCCACAGGAATTGTTTAACTATAGACATTCTTCGTTAAGAAATGGGATGAATAGATATTTTGACGTTCTAAAAACAAGATTCCTTATACTTACAAACATGTCGAGTTATGATATGAAGAAATAAAAATATATTATTATTGTTTGTTATGTTATACACAATTAAATTAGGATGTATGTACAAAACGATAAATTATTTGACATTTGTGCTAAAAATGAAGACCAAAATTGAGAACATGAAAATGAAGATGCAAGTTCGGAGTATAATATAACTCCAACCTAATTTGAAAATATGTCTTGAAAGCAAAATAAAATTGTTAGACAAATGTGGAATGATTATATTAATTCTAATTAATTTATGTTTCTGCTTGTAAATGATAGTACTATTATATTTTGAAGAATTATAATAGGATGAACATCTTTTATTGATTAGAATGAGTTAATATAATTTTTTAATTTATAGAATTTAATTATATGCAAGTAATGTGTAATTTTTTTAATTATATTAATTTGCATATATTTTAATTTTAGCTATAATGAGAATTAATTATTTTAAAAACATAATATATCATATTAAAATTATTAATATAAGAGTATAATTACAAAAATAGAAATATGGTGATAAAATCAAATATATTTTTATTTTATTTTTCATTATAAATTTCAATCATGCAGAATTTTTATTTTTATTTTAGTTTTTATATTAAAAATTCAAGCAAATAAGTTTTTGTTTTTTTATAAAAAATAGAAACTACAACAGTGATCCAAAGGGGACCGAGAGAAACAAAACATTCCTGAATCTCCACAACACACTAACAACAAAAGCCCCAAAAGTTCCAAAACCGCTATCTCACAGATCATAATTTCTTTTCATTTTAACCTAAAATCTCCACAAACGCAGTTTCTAAAACCCATTTTTTGCTTTTGTATCGAGCAGTCTTTGGTGGGATTTTTCGACTGGGATTAGTGTCTTATTGATTTGATTCTTTTTGGTTTGGTTGGGATTTCAAATGAAATGAACCCCAAAAACAAGTTCAAAATCTTTGACTCAGTGCCTGCTTAACGCTTGTTGGTGGAGACGGTGGTGGCGTGTGTAGGTTACTCTAATGGCAAAGCGCGTGTACGAAGTGTGGAAAGGAAGTAACGTAAGACTCTATCTGATTGGGTTTCATTGAGCCCTTTTCAATCTGAACGTTCGATTTGTTGGTTTTTGGCATCTCGTTATTGTTTAGATTTGTTCTGTGGCCGTCAAATACTAATGGGAATGGTTTAGTTTGACTTTGAGTTTGGAGTTTGGAGTTTGGAGTTTGGAGTTTGGAGTTTGAAGTTTGAAGTTTTTCTTCTTTTAGGAGTTGAATTTCATTTTATTTGCTAAAGCATACGTCAGTTTGATTAATTGGAACATTCGCATTACAGCTAAGGTTAACGAGTATCGCGAGCTAGACATGTAGGTTGAAATTGATTATAGACAAACATTTGAAACATATTTTATCACTGGGACTTGGTTTACGCATCTGGCTAGTGATGTAATGAATACATTACTTTTGTTTTGTGGCTGTGCGTGCGCCTGCGCTTAAGAGCTGTTGGATTTATTATGTTGCAAAAAGTCTGACTTTGTTCTTCTATTAGTTAAAGTTCAAATTAAGATATCTTGAAATTTTAAGATATCTTGAAATGTCTACCTGCAGAAGTTTGATTATATAGCAAATTAAGGAATGTCTTTGGCGTAAAAAGATCAGATTTTGTTGTCAGCAAGATTCCAAGTTAGGAATGGAATCCAGTGTTTCACAAAATTTGTCAGCAAAGGAATCATAAAGCTTCTTGTGGACTATGCATTCATGGTGAAAAAGTAATGCTAGTGAAATATCTTGTACCGTACAACTTTCAAGTCTGACAGCCACTTTACAATTTTTGCTCTAGATTTGCAATGCAGTGTCTTAAAAACTTTCTTTTCAGAAGTTCTGAGATAATTTCCTTTTCCAATTAAGTTTAATGTACGTGTCAAAACTTCATGATTGTTTTCTTATCCAAAAAGGGTCTAATGTAAATGTCAGATAGCTTAACAAGGAGTGTGGAATGGAGGAAGTGTTACATCATTGTCTCATCTTGTTTCCTTTTGCTTCCATCTCTCAGTAGGCCTGTGAAGTCGGTTCTTCATGCTTAACTTGCAATACATTTCCACAAATGCTGCTTCCTACTAGTGAATAATTGTAGATAATGTGCCTTGTAGCATAGAGAAAGTTGTAGTGAAATAAAAGAAAGAAGAGATTAAATTTGCCCTTTCCATGACAAAAGGGCATGAGAGATCTGTTACGCTTGTTATCTGGCTGCAAGTTCACGCATATCAAATCTTCCAAAGGTTAATAGTTGAATGTGTACGTGTTAGATTTTGGTTCTGTTGCCTTTCTACTGTTACTTAGAGGGAAAAACAATTGACATGTCATAATTGGTCTTTGTTCGAGGAAGTTTACTTTGAATCTTTATGTTTAGTTAACCAAAAATTCTCTTCTCTTAATATCTGTTTCATATGCTTAGTAAGTTGCTTCCAGAACTATAATCTACTCCAACCAGTGAATTGCAAGCCTCTGATAAAAATGATCAGCATTTATGTGTGTGTGTTTGCTGCACATGTGTGTGCTTTCTTTTGCAGTTCCTCTAAGGTTGCACAAGAATTGTCTAAAACTCATATTTCACAAGCTCTTGCCTCTGGATTGGATGTTCTTACGGGTGTTATTGTATGCATCATGTTTGGTTCCTCAAAGCAACACATTTTAGTGGAAACGAACTGATATGCCCTTTTTCCAAGTTGACAAAAGTAGGTCTTAAACTCCTTTCCAGGGTAGAGTTATTGGAATGGATGGATTGGTGGCTTCCTATCTTGGTGGCATTTGCTATGGGGATTTTATGGGAATTTGATGGTGTGGTTATTGGTTTGCAATTGTACTATTATACTGCTTATGTTGCTATCATTGGATGTTCATCAGCTTTGACATTTTATGGCTTTGATATCTTTCTTGGTATGTGCTATATGATATCTGCACTTGTTTTGTGCTTGTGGAGGGCATATAATGCAAATCTATCTATCAAATGGTTTTTGTTTACATGACTAAGAAGTATTCCTTGAGATACAGTGCAGACCATGAAGCCATATTTAAATCTGTTAGAATTCTTATCGTGGCTTGATTTTGAGTTCCATTTGTGGTAATCCATGCTCACTTGAATCTGAGAACTTCCTTTGCTTGCAATTGGTTTATATTCTGAAAAATTATCGCTACTTGTTTTCTGGAGTTTCTTTTGATTTATATAATTGTCTATGTTATTTTTGGGAACTTTAATTCATTCATAATAGAGGTGCTTGAGGTAAATAAAATTTGTGTGCCTGCAAAATGATTGTTTGTTTTTAATTACAAAATATCATACTAGAGTGTATACTGTAGAAATGATATTTTTTTTTCCATTTATCAAAAGATTGAAACTGCTATTGCTATTCTGGATACTTGATTACCAAAATTTCACTAATGGTATTTTGTGATTGGTCTTGTTGTCTCTTTAAACTAATAGTTCTTTACCAGTCTATTGTTTGACTAGCTTATGTATATTAATTTTGTTCTTTTTGGTCTGTCATTTACAGAAATTCATAGTTGGTGGGAGGTTGATATTTGGCCCTGATGCCAGATCATTGATTGTCACCTTGTTGCTGATCATTGCTCCAGTTGTAATCTTTTGTGTATTTGTTGCAAGGCATCTGCGCCATAAATTCTTGCCGTATAATGCAGGCTATTCAATCCTATTGGTTGCAGTTTTCTTTACTATCTGTGTAAGCCTGCATTTCTCTTGATGCTTGAGAGACTCTGCATTTCTCTTGATGCTTGACAGAATACAGCATCACTTGCTTTAGCACGTGTACCTTTTCAGCATTAGTAGTTTCTCTGTAACTTTCTAGACTTTCCATTTAATTATGTCGGCAGTGGATACCTATTCTCAAGGATCTTTTGATCTTTAGGATTTTCTAATTGGTAGAAATTATTGACTTGTGAAGTCCAGCCCAAGATATGATTTTCTATGTATTATTGAAAATTGAATAGGTTGTCTTTGGCCTTTCTTTGCCAGTGTTGGAGGTGAGGCTGTTGTGCAGAGGAATGCTTTGTCTAAACAATGCCTTCCTTTTATTGGTTGTGGTACAGTTCCATCACTATAGATGTGTGTGTTTCTCCTTTTAATATTTTTGGAGCCACTTCCGTTGGAGGCTCAAGGAAATGGCGTAAGTTGTATGAAGAGCACAAAGTATATGATTAATATTTAATTATCACTTACTTCAGATGACGTTATTCTCAAGAGTACATGAGTTGCTGTCAAAGTATAATATTGGTCCATGAACATTACAAGTGTTGTTTTGCCATGCAAATTGGTAACAGTTTAACTGCATTGTGAATGGTGATTTTAGCTCACTTACCTTTTTTCTCACCTTTTATCACTTCTATCTTTTTGATGCCTTAAAAAATTTAATTTCCATCAACTAATGTAACTTTCATGTGAAAGCTTTTGTATTCCATGTTGGCATTATTTCTTTGATTACATCAAGCTGATTTTTGTAAAGTACATGATCATCCTAGTTTCTTAATATTAGAAGATACTATCTGCTAATTGTAGATTGTTTGCTAGTTTTGGATTTTAAGAATTAATTGCTTAGTGCTATACATTTGAAATGAAAATTTTTGGGTGTATGTCTCACAAGATCCTGAAATCTACAAATCTCTTGAAATACTGGTAATTGTTTCTCTACGCAAAGTGGTGATTTGGGTTTAAGATTTTGATCTTTTTCCTACTTACTAGTAACTTTTGCAGTTCTTTTGATCTTGTAGTTGATTTTTGCAGGCGTTACTTTTCCTTTTTTGTACATCAGCTAGGGACCCTGGCATTATTCCACGGAATTCACACCCACCTGAGGAAGAGTTCAGATATGATTCCTCTGTGTCAGCTGAGGTTGGGGTAAGACAAACTCCGAGCCTCCAGTTCCCTCGGACAAAAGAAGTTACTGTTAATGGCATTCCTGTTCGGGTGAAGTACTGTGACACATGCATGCTGTATCGCCCTCCTCGCTGCTCTCATTGCTCTATTTGTAACAACTGTGTGGAACGATTTGATCATCATTGCCCTTGGGTTGGCCAATGCATTGGACTGGTATGCTGTTTAATGGGTTCCGAGTACACCTGTTTATTCGATGTCATTGTCAACTTTGTCCTGACTTGTCACATCAACTTTTTTATGTTCTGTTATTTTGTAATTATTTTACTCTTTGTATGTGCAGCGCAACTACCGGTACTTCTTTATGTTTGTTTTTTCGTCAACTGTTCTTTGCATCTATGTATTTGCAATGTCAGCAGTGTACATCAAGGTTTTGATGGATGATTTTCACGGCACAGTATGGAAAGCCATGAAAGAATCCCCTGCATCTGTCATACTAATGGCCTATTGCTTCATTGCTCTATGGTTTGTTGGCGGACTTACTGGCTTTCATTTGTATCTCATAGGCACAAACCAGGTCAGATAATTTGTTTCAATTAGATGAAATGTATGAAATAGTGTCCATTAGGAATTGAGATACAAAAGTATTAAAGGATTGAACTCTGATCTAAATTCTGCATTCATGTTTTAATCTTGGGTTTTGACGAATAACAGCTCAATTGTAAATTAATTACATCCTAATGTGCAATGTGGATGAATTGCCTGTCCAATTAATTAAGGCTTTAAACTCAATATGCTTGATAAAATTAGGATAGCATTTTGGAACAACCATACTCGTAGGAAATTGAATCTTCACAATTTTCTGGAAGGACCGCAAATGACATGCTACGAAAAATTGTTGTCTAATTGAGTATATATTGGGGAGTCTATTTGTTACTCTGGAAACCTGAAGCAATTTAAAACAGAAGTTGCTCTCTTAGAAATTGTCTTGAGTTTATTCAAATCCCATGCACATGTAATAGTGCACCCCTTTTACCTGCTTGGCCTATCATTCATTTCCATGCATTATGTTATCGTACCGACCAAATTTATCAGTGCATCTACTGAATTTACCTTGTTTATACAGACAACGTATGAAAATTTCCGGTATAGAGCTGACAATAGGATCAATGTTTACAACTTGGGTTGTGTGAATAACTTTCTTGAAGTATTCTGCTCAAAAGTTAAGCCTTCAAAGAACAACTTCCGGGCTTTTGTGCAAGAGGAGGTACCAAGACCGACTATACCTGTTGCTCAGGAAACAGAAGTTGAAGATTTAGGTGGAGATCGGCGTGCTAAGGTTGAAGATGATCTTGATATTGGAGAAGATCTACTGAAAATCTCCCTTCGTCACAATGTTGAAGAAATTGTGGAGGACATACGTAGCAGAGGGAGTAATGGGCCTCCTCATAACACTTCAGAGGTAGAGTCAGTCTTGAGTTCAGATCATCGACGATCGGAGACTAGACAATTGAGTTGGGGAAGGAGAAGTGGGAGTTGGGAAATTGCAGCAGATGCCCTTGCAAACTCAACCGCTACTGAAAGTAGAAGCTACAGCACTCCTGAGGAGCCACACCAATGAATGATGGGGTAGTTTGGTTTTGCTTATTTCATGAATAGCTGTATCAGTGCGGTGCAAAATTATTTGATTGCCTTCTTCCTGGTTTTAGAGGAAGCTGCTTTTGACTAGAAACTTATGGTTATCTGGTGGGAAATGAAATGAAATTGCCCCGTCTGGCCATGCGGGCGTGTGTAATGAATTTTGTGGGATTTTTTAGCTTACCGTTTTAGCTGGGAGATCAGTCAACAGGAGTGTGCTTGTAATTGTTTGAAAGGATCAGGATAGTGGCTTTGCAGTCTTGAATCAATTTTTTTCTTGGCCCTCTCTATCATGTCCACTAAGATGTATTATCTTTGGTTTGAGTCCTTGTAGTGCTGCTGGCTTTATTCTTTGTGTAAATAATTACGCTGTAAACATTCTAGCAGTTCCCAAGTTCTTGTGTTGTCTGGTCATGTATCTGCTCTTTGCTCATTTTGGTCATTATGAAGCCCTTATGCTATAGTCATGTTCTTGGGTCAATGATTGAAATATTAGCTCTTTGATTTTAACAAAAACTATTATTAGTATATCATCACGGCCAGTGGTCAATTATCTTAGATTGTTCATTCTTTATATTTGGTTTCCCAAGTATTATATATTAGTATAAAAATTTCTATAAATTAATATTTGATTAATCTATAACTTTATTATTTAATAATTTATATAATATTGAGTTGGGTTAATTAATTACTAGTTTCTTTCAAATTGATTGATAATAACTTCGAAATTATAATGTCATTTTATCTTAAAATTTGACCATAGTAACATGTTTTTCTTAAAATTTTCATCTCATAAATATCATCTTTAGTATATATAGAAAATTTGAAATTAAATTGTTGAATAATAATATATTTGTATTTGCTTATATAAATACAATTTTAGTGTAATTTGTTGATATTAACTAAATTAATGTTATAATAATAATTTTTATTAATATAACATGTAAAATTCGTATCAATTAACTAGATTAATAAAGTGTAATGATTTTTAGTTTGTTAAGTGTCTGTTTATTGTAAAAAATTCAGAACAAAAGCCGAGCGAGACTGGTGCGAACGGAGCGGCAGACCGAGTGAAACATTGATTATAACTTTGTGACTAGAACAATGTGAGCGAGAAATGAGTAGAGAACAGCATGTAGACATAAGCTGTGAACATAATGTACAAAATACAATGAACACTCCTGCTACAGCTACTACTGTTCTAGATAAGCTGCGTGAGGAAATACAACAGGCAAAGAATAGGAGGATGATTCAAACATGTCTTTAAAGAATACAACAGATACTATACTGGTAAATTCACGCGAAACACCAGGTCAATAGAAGCTAGCATAAAGCCATAGACAGGGTAAACGAAATTCCTTGTGAACAAATGGACAAGAGTTTGAAACTACAGTTCGAAGAAGATCTAACATAAAGAAGAAACTCTCCCTAGGGGAGGCTGCCAAATGAATATTCTGACACGGAATGTAAGAGGGGCCAATGCCCCTAACAAGAAACTAATGGTCAAAGATACTATTTTACAAAATAGAGTGACCCTTGCTGGTATTGTGGAAACTAGGATGAGAATGGAATATTGCATGATGTTAAGTTATCTTCCAGCTCAGTGGCAGATCATAACAAATCATAATTGTCATCCCAAAGGTAGAATAATGGTCCTAGACGATTCAAGTGCAATGACGGTTAGCTCAACTTTCTTTTCTAACCAAGTAATTCACCTAGAAGTCTATGTGGTGTCTCTAAACTAGCAACTATGCATTTCTTTCATATATGCTCACAACAATGCATATAAGAGAAGTTTCTTATAGAACCAGATCAACGTTTTAGCTAATTCAATCAGTATATCATGGATGTTATCAGGTGACTTTAACTCCATTATGAAATTGGAAGAGGTGGAAGGCTTAACAGCTATCTATAACCCTTGTAATGAACTTAGTCAATGACTGGATGATGCACAAGTCACAGATATTCTATTGGGGGACTCTTTCTACACCTGAAACAATAAGCAAATTGGTTCTCATCTGATCAGGAAGAAGTTGGATAAAAGTGTTGCCAACTAGAGGTGGATATCTATCTTCCCAAATTGCTTTTCCAAGTACTCAAATAGTTTACTATCGAATCATACACCCGTTTTAACCTCTACAGAAGCAGTTTAATTCAATATCCCCTTTAGGTTAAATGACTCCCTGTTGGGATTAGCAGGTTTTGATAAAGGAATTAGTACAACTCTAGATTCCAACATCAAAGGCACCAAATAGTATATTCTTGCAAAGAAGCTACACCTTATTAGACAAGAGATGAAGAAACTCCTTAAAGAAAACATTGCAACACACAACCTAGTCAACACAGCCAAGAGCGACTTGGAGAATACCCAACAAATTTTGTATCTCGACCCTAATTCCAGAATCTGCAGTTAAGAGAAAGAGAAGCATTACACAACTTTTCTGAAGCACTTCTCTATGATTACTCTCTCATGAAACAAAGAGCAAAGGCTGATTGGCTAAGAAATGGTGACAAAACACTTCAATTTATCAAAAAGCCGTTGTTTCAAGGAAAGCAAGAAATAAAATCATTTCCCTTGAACATAGAAATGTCCATCTTGACTCTTAAACACTACTAATGCAAGGAGTCTATGATTATTTCAGTAAGCTAATGAACAAACCATCAGAGGCTCAATCCTCTAAAACCTTCCTTAAGCAAGTTTTGGAAAACGCTATTTCATCCTAGGAAGCTAAACTCCTAAACAGTGTGCTATCACCATGAATGAAATTGAAACTATAGTGAAGTCTATTCACCCTCATAAGTATCCAATACTAGTGGGTTCAATTTCAACTTCTTTAGCAAAAATTGGACCCTCACTAGTGGATTGGTCTCTGAAGAATATAAAGTCGTTGGCAGCAATATTGGACAAGACCCTGAGGCAATCTCCATTCCAGAGCTCAATTTTGCAAGCATATGGGGAGGACCAGAGGGAGAAAGTCTACCCATACACACTAGAGGATCTATTACCCACCAGGAGTATGCAGAGAAACTTGTATCTAAACTTTACACTTATATTCTGATTTTTGTACTAATTACTACCAATTAGATTTCAATGTAATTTGATATATGAAATTTAGAACGAAAATATATGTGTATTATAGAGAATGATAATTTTATAAATTTTTGTTGCCATGAATGGTTGTGTTGTTGAGAAATTTTTTTTGCTTAATAGGGGGTAAATATCATAAAAATAAAGGAAACTCTGTTGAAAATTTTTTAAATTGTAGTTCACTTATAACACTTTATTCTAATGTAGGAAAAGTCTATATTCTGATTTTACACTTATATTCTGATTTTTGTACTAATTACTACCAATTACATTTCAATTAATTTAATGTATAAATTTTAGAATAAAAATATGTGTGTATTATGGATAATGATAATTTTATAAATTTCTGTTTCCATAAATGGTTGTCTTTGAGAAAAAAAAAATTGATTAGCAGGGGGTAAATATCATAAAAATAGAGAAAACTTTGCTGAATTTTTTTTAAATTGTAATGCACTTATAACACTTTATTATGATGCAAGAAAAGTATATATTCTGATTTCTGTACTAATTACTACCAATTATACTTCAATGTAATTTGATGTATGAAATTTAAAATGAAAATATATGTGTGATAATTTTATAAATGTTTGTTGCCATTGTTGAGAAAAATTTGTATAGAGGAGAAAATTTGTCTTTATAAGGTCTCATCATCATACATCAAATAGGAGATGGAGTAACAACTGGAATAGAAGGAATATTAGGCTCAGCTTTATGAATTGGGTCATGAAGGAAAAAATGTTCCTTGCCCACATCTTTAAGGAGCTCATGAATGCTTTTTGGTCTATGTTATGGGTTTTTAAGCCCAACCCATGGTCTTGTATCTAGGTCATGATCATCACTCTCAGGATGAAATTGTTGTGAAGGTTGAATTTCTTTGGATTTTTTGTTGGAGATTTGCCTGCCTTTTTCGAATATAGGCTTTGTCCTGGCTTTCTATTTCATCACCGTCAAGAGTAGGACGTATCTCACAATCTGGTTCATACATAGAAGGTTCAACATCCCATATAAAGTGTCCTTGATGATGGCTAATATATACTGGTTGGCCATCAAATTTTAAGTTGTGGATTAGAGGTTTACTTGCTCCTTCTTTGTGTAATAAAACCGGTTGCAACATTAAAATTGAGCCAAATATGCCAAATGATCCAAGTTGTTCTTCATTAAAGCTGGTGTAGATGGATTTAACAGATCCACCTCTCAATGTTCTGAGAATTGCTGGAGTAATAGTATGGATGGAGTGCCTGTAGAGAGCATGGAACACCTTTTAGTAACTGATGGTCCATTATGTGGGCATTAACTTTTCAAACTCCATTGGTGACAATTGTTTTGGGAGCTGGATTGTAGTAGTTTGATCATGGGCTCAATCTGCTATCATGTACAAAACATTAGAAGTTGAGTTTGGAAAGTTGAGATCTACAACATGATTTTGTAAACAATAAATCAATTGATGGTGTAAGGTGGCCATAATTGTTGTAGGATTTTGTTTAGCACTAGTAATCTAAATTTGCACTTATAATCTTTCAAACAAAGTAAGATCATCTAGTCTGATGTTGAAATCAATAACAATTATAAGGATGACACTTCTATGTTTGGGAGTGGTTAATAAAGTATCAATCAAAACATTTTGACAGGTTGTGTAGGCAATGTTAAAAAGAGTGATACAAGCAGTAGCTAGAATTCCTTTTCTCCCATGGAGAGTAAGAACAAGTCTAATAGCACCAACATGAAGATAAGTATGATTTTGATCTTTCTAGAGGGAAATGAGTTCTTTGGGGGTTTCCAATTTGACATATTGATTTGTAGAAGTTGTTTTTAAACCACACCATTCCAAACGGAAACTTTGAATGATCTCCTTTACTTTATGGTGATTGGTAATGAGAATAGTACTAATACTTCCAGTCTAAGAACGATTACAAGCATATATATAGTACGGACTTAACAAAGGTAAAGAAGTATCATGGGTACGACTTTCTTGAGGAAGATGAATAATTTCAATTAAGTTCTCTATTCTATTGAACAAAGTTCTTTTGACATATGAAGGAAGATTTAGCTATATATAAAGTAGAAGAAAAATGAACATGATTACTAGATAAAGATTCACTTATTATATGGGTTAAAATCTTCTTACTCAATTTCATCAAGAATACTTTAGTTACAGTCAATAAATACCTATGACTCTGATACCATTAATTGGTCAGAAAGCAAAGATAAATACGGATTGATGGTAGCTTAGATTCTAGTTATGCCAACTGAGACACAAGTCATTTTTCTTTTTACGAGCATAAACTCTCAAGGCCTGTCTTTTAAAAATCTAAATTGATCAATCCTTTCCATCATAACTGAGATCTCAAACAAGATCTACAGTCTAAGACTTTCTGATACACAAAATCTTCGTAAAGAGGCAAGTGTAAAGAGAATAATTCATTTTAAACACCTTTTCATAATCAGCTGCTTTAGAATAAGTTAGGGTTTGAATAAATGGGTTGGGTAACTGAAAAGGTTGTGGAATAAGCTCCATAAGTAGTCTTTGACAATTCTATCTACATATCTACCTCCATTTCTTGAAATGCTTCTTTGAATGGTCTAAGTTCTTGCTTTTTGGTGATGAAATGATATCCAAAATATTGAGTGTGAACATATCTTCCTAAATTAGCATTAAGTTGAACCATTTATTCTATGTTTGAACTTGAGAAGGCGTAGATTCTTCCTTTCTTAAAGTAGCTTATGTGTGTTAGTTGAAACCACTAAGCTGAGTATTATTAACTCGGCGAAAAATTTTATTTTGAGAAGCAGGATTATCGGTCTGCTAGTTGAGTATTTTGTCAATAAAATGTGAAGCAAAAATATGATGCGAAGTAATTCCCATGTCGCGAGTGTAGGGGTTCTAGAATATCAAGGAGTTCATTGATTAATTGCGGTAGCTTTCGCGTTCGGCGTTGCCCTTGCCCAGATATTGTTTGGTAACCAAACTTTACGCATGGCTTGACATGCCAACTCAACTCAACTGGGCACAAAGTTCAGCGTTGTCCTCAATAAATAAGAGCAAGAATTCTTTTCAAATGATAAGGGAAAATAAACCACGTGTCCACGTACGGTTGTTATTTAGGAAGCAGGTGGTTGAGGTATACTATACTCCGTGTTTGGCACGCATCGCATCCTCATGCTGTTGTAAACTCCATGTGCCTACGTCATACCGCATGCTTATGAAGAGACCTGATGGTGACTTCATGATCATAATTGGGAAGAATAACTTATATTCTATCATTAGGTTAATATTAGTTTGAAATATTAATATTCGTTTGGTTTGTATAAAAAAGAAAGATACAGATTGAGTTAATCAGACCCAACCCAACCTGAACTAATTCTTCTATATATTAGAGGCTTTAGGAGCAAGTCATCGACACACAGCAACATCGATCCTCAACAAGAATTTGGGTTTATTCTTCTTGCTGCTCTAAATTTTCTGAGAGGAAAAATGAAGATTCAAGTAGAG
>JANZXV010000210.1:11109974-11126326 GCA_027576455.1 Erythroxylum roigii
CACCTTTATCGTGGGATACTCGTCGGAGCGACCTTCGGGTTTCCCGTTGTGTACCCTACGATGAGGGGGCGCTACAGAAACACAATATGAATCTCATAATTATAATCTCATTATAATTTTATTTGCAATGTATAATTATCCCATGAAGATTATTATATAAATATAAATATGTACAAGATAAAAAAAGTCTTTAAATAATTGTTACTAAACTACAATCAAATCGATTGGTTGTAGCCTTGTAGGGCATAAATCAACAATATGATCCCACTATGACAAAAAGTACTTTAGGCAACAGACAAAAGGGTAGCTATAAGTATAATTATCATTGCCTTTTTTATTAAGGCAACAAAATTTGTATCGTTACAAGATGTGGTGCTGCAATAAGTATAAGGCAACAAAATTAAAAATGTTGCTTTAAGTTTTGAATAAGGCAACATATTAATTTCAAACTATAGCAACAATTTTAAACAGATATTGCAACACTTTAAGTCTTTTTAGGTGACAATGTTAAACAAATAAAGCAACAAAGTGAATTCTTTTGGGCAACAATTTGTAAAAATAAAAGCAACAATTTATTCTTTCATTACCAATAATATTTAACGTAAAAGCAAACTCTTGTCATTATGTAAGCAACATCCATATATATATAAAGCAATATAAATATTAATATATGTTTTAATTATGTACTACTATCAAATATAAAAGACTAAAAAACTGCATTTATATCCATAAGGACTTGTAAAATTCAATATTTAACATATTCAAAATACAAAAGCAAATTACATGTTTTTTTATTGTTACAAAATACAAAAACGAATTCTCTAATCCTCAATAATTGCAAGGAAAATTACATATGCTTCAACAACTCTTCATCATTTTTAGAATTTAAAGTTAGGGTTAGTCTTCTTCACATTGGCTATCTAACCTTTCTCAAAGTCCTTTGGAAGTATAACATACTTGTTCTTTTGTACTGTATGCATTCCAGCTTCTTGACAAATAACTGTAATTTGTGAGTAGATATCCAGTTATGATGGGGCAAAAAAAAAAGCATTATCAAAAGACAAAGTATGAATTTCATATTTGTTTGAAAACGATTAAAATATAAGAAACAGTTGAAATACATATAATAATGGCATGTCATCGATCCTATTCTTGTTAAATGGATGGGAAATGTTTACCTCACATTCTGTCGAACTAATTCATAGATACCAATATTCTTTGTCCAATCTACTTCAAGTTTCTCACTAATTGTAGAATATAACTAATTAATCAGCAAGCCACTTGCAATTTGGATCTCAATTCATCCTAGTACATAAAATAAAGGAAGAAAAAGAACAATTAACAATAAGAATAAAGGAAACAATTGGTATTAAAGAAACAAAATAGGGTGGAATAAAAAAAGTATTGAAGTAACCGAGGAAAATGGGAAACCAATAGGGATCAACTCACAACTAGTTCAGGAAATTGTATAAACTCACAACTAATTCATGAAATCAAGTTTCACCTTAATAGGCTACCCTGCCTTGACTTCAACACCTAGTAAAAAGAATTACATCAAATTAGTCCATGGTTTTGGTAACTTCACGTATGTCTACGATGCTACTTTTTACTACAATTTGTTCTATGTTATAATTGCATTTGCATGAATAATAGGATTGTAGGTCACATTATGCTCCTATTAAAATAAACTATCTAAACCACTTAAATTCCATGTAGCACCTAATTAAAAGAAAATAAGTGGAATTACAGAGGAAAAGAACGATACAAACAATTAAAATTAAAACCAATCATTCATAATGAAAATAAGAATATGAACGTTTATGGTCTAAGATATCCACATAAAGGTAAAATGATTGAAAATTTTGTGAGAACTCTAAAAAAGTATATAACGAGTCTCGCTATCATACAAATACATTAATATGTGTGCAATAGCATAACACGAAGAGCTTGCAATGGCAAACACTTCATTAAACATGATAAGTAACAACGAACACTAAAAATCAAGTACAGATCTTTATGGTCCTAACAATAAGTATGAACTGAAGGCTCAAGTATAACTCTATTTGATCTAAATGATCACATTTACATTTGCTGATATTTTTCATTATTTTAAGCAAAAACTGGCTTTACAATTTCGTAGTCAATTCCAAAGGTAATAATTATAATCATAAGTATCCTACAATAATACGATGTTGAGTTTCTAAACTCGTTAGTTCAAATATCTAAAGTAGTTTTGAGAAACCAACATTTGAATGAAAATATGGAAGTGACAATAATTTTATTGAGTCCTTCAATATTTTGTCAACATATCGATATCATATCCACAAAATGCTGAAAACTAATTCAAATAAAGAAATAGACAACTAACGAAACTAACAATCACAGAAGTTATTTTCTTTTATCCATTGAATTCATCTCATAATGCTCCAGTGAAAATTAAAAAAGCGATCAAAATCAACTCCACAAGAAATGATAAAAAACTTTCAAAGAACGCCATAAGAGATCATCACAAATAAATCATAACAGCCATAATGTGACAAATAAGCAATGATAAGGGTAAATTAAGCTACATAGTTATAAACAAAGAAATACAATAAAGAAAGAGCTGTAAAATATCATCAAGGCATCCTTAACCAGTAATATCTAACAACATGGAAAAATGAATCATTGTTATCCTAGTAATAAGCATGAAAGCATAATTGAACTACTTTAATAGATCATCATTCAATAGAATGGAAACTTGAATCCAACATTAACGATGAAATAAAGAGATAATAAGCAATAGAAGCTCAAAAGAAACACTACCAATGCTTACAAGACAGAGGATTCAATATATGAAAATCCCAAAAACCTAAAGTTCACTACAAATAATGAAAATTTACAGAACTTGTCTGATTAAGAGAAAGATATAAAAACAAAGGGAGCTCTGACCTGAAGAACCAATATTGATGGAAGCCCACTTGTCCTAGACTCTGTGAAGAAAACCCCAATCCACTACACCAAAATAGATGCAAACTCCTTATTGTTTTGACTTTAGATAAAGAGAAGTGAAAACACAATTGAGAGCAAAATCACACTTACCGTTTCCTTTCTATTTCTAATACGTAAATCAACGTTGCAATACACCTAAAACCCTAGCAAAAGTCAATTGACCACTAAAGAAAGATCGAAATTGCTAATTAAACATTAATGTGTGGATGAGACGATCGTCTTGAAGCCTGTCTCAACGCCCAACCTTGTCTCACCCCCTTTAACTAAAATATTGCCATATTTATGTTTTTTTTTCACTCCCTTGGAACATTGTTATTCCTTGTTTTTTTGGGTAGTTGTTATTTCTTGTATGTTTTAATGTCGTCGTGCTTCTTTTGGTTCTTATTTGACGTAGGAGATAATTTCTCTCCGAACACTTTGTTTTGCCATTTTATTATTATCAATCAATCAATTTTTTAATTTTTCAAAAAATAAATAAATGGACAATTTAGAGTTATTTATATTTATTACAGTATTTTTTTTGTGTATTTTAGAGGAATTGTATCATTTAATTTAATTTTGCTAAATAAAAATTGATAGGTATTTTAAATATTAATTAGTAAACAGAGAAAATTTATATGTTAAATATACATTAGTAAGTAACTACATAAATAAATATGTAACATTAGTAAATATCTTTTAGTAAATAGATGACTGGAACTATAGCAATAATTTCAGATGTTGCATATATAAGACTTTATCACAATATTTTTAAAATTGTGTTGCCTTTTCCGATAGGTAGCAACAAATTAATATTATCGTTGCCTTTTAATATTATTAAAGGCAATACTTTAAAAACTGTTGCCTTATATTAATTATTTGCAATACATTTTTAAACTGTTGCAAAAATGTGGTTGCTTAAAGCATTTTTTGCCATAGTGATCCTTGTACTCTTTACATGCTTATTTTGATGCCCATGATTAGGTTTTAATGAATTACTTTCAAATTTCGAAAAGAAAAACTTCTGCTTAACTATTTTGGGTTATCTTATTTTTATTAAGGATAATACTTGAGATATTAGACCTCTGTGAACCAAATTAAGCTGATTGATATTACATGTTCTTCTATGTATCAAGGTGTACTCAACAGATAAAAATAAAACTCTAGTAATTCACTAGAACTTTTAAAAGTATAATTGTTATCAAAACTATGGGCACCATAGCCATACTCTTTCATTAAAATGGGATGAGTGATATTAATAAAATGCAAATTTTATAAAAGTTGCAGAAATTACATAAACTTTAATATTCTAACAGTGAAATCATAAAGTTGGTATTTATTACAGAATAGTGTATTGTTAAAGACACAGAGAATGAGAACGTTCGTGTAAGATCATCTTTGGAGCCAGAAGTTGTCTCAAACGCTTTTACGAGGTTTCATTGCAAAGGAAGTTTATTTGATGAGTTCAATGAACTAATGTGAATCGAAACGGCGGAGCTTGTCCCTTTACCTTTCGAAAAACAAGCTGTGCGATGGACGAGGGTGTTCTGGATCCAATGCAACTCTTATATGTTCAATTGCAAGTCACAAAGCTTAACTTTTGACCATATACATTTTGTCAATGCCCTGGCATCGACTCTACTGATAACTTTAACGTAACATTGAGATCATAATTACAATAGTTGTTCCCAGTGGATGAGGTATTAAACAATTAGATGTCTCCTGAGTTCGTTTATCCTTCGCGTCTTTTCTCACTTTGTGAAAGAATAAAAGTTATTAGTATAATAAATAAAATAATAATTGATTTCAATTGTTCTCTTTGTCAAGAGTTTGCTTAGTATATTTAAGAACCTTTGGTTCTCTTCGTCACTTTCTTGACATATTCGTGTGTCATTATGACGGAGCACTAGACAAACAGATATAGAGCCGGTGGGAACCCAATTGCAATTATGGTCGTATTCATACTCGATGGCAACTATTCCGCAACCGACTTATCGAGTCATTGGGCATTACAACATTTTGCCATCTATTCACTGGACGCGTTTTGTCGTGGACAAGATTGAGAGCACCTCTTCCATAAATTCCTTTTCGTGTGTTTCTTTATAGCATTGATTCTGGGGTCCTATCCTAGAGTTCCAATAACTGACAAACTCTTCATCAAAACCAGGATATCCTCCAATGACCTATGCCACCTCACGATAACTTAGGGACAATTTTGTGCAAATCCTGTATTACACGTTATAATTGAGATATTTACCATTTGTAATAAGGGTATAGGTTTTGTGAAACGTCCAGCATATGAGTACTATGTGTCAATTTTTAAGAAGTGGTATATTTAAAAGTAAATAATATTATTACCAAAATAATAACACTAACTAATATCATCCTAAACTCTAATTTTAAAATAAATAAAGCATTAAAAAGTTTTATATGCGTTTAGTTCGCTTTATCTTTTCTTTTTGTTAAATCAGTAATTAAATTAATAAAGAAGAAAATATGTAAATGGTTTAGTTCACTTTATCGATGCTTATATAATTAAAAATCTACATTTTCAGCTAAAATTATTACATGTTCTTATTATGCCAAGTTATTAGTGGAAAGGCAGAACACCAGATTAATTAAGCCTTGTCCTCTTATCGCTGCTAAATAAACTATAAAACTGATGAAGGTCAACTATCCGTATCAGCGGCTAGTTCAGTGCTAGTCAAAGCAGAAATCATATTAGCGAGTTGAAAATTACCAAAAGCTGGGAAGATACAACGTTCCCATGCCTTAGAATTTTGAAAGAAGCCAAAGCCATCTATTTTATTCGTATTTATCCGCCGACAACGTGGAAACTTGCGATCCCAGAAAAGGATATTGTATGCCCTAACCGATCCTCGTATGTTTCATCTAAAAGCAGCACAAAAATTCAGCAGGCTTGTTCACTCCTTTACCAGTTACAATTTCCTTTATTGGTGGACGTCAATTTTAGGAATCAAATCTGCTATTCCACTTTTTCAGTGTTACCCTGTATCCTATCCATCTCATCCATCCATTTAATGAATGGATGGGATGGAGAGGACACAGGGTGACGTAAGAAAAGTAAAACAGCCACCTAATGCTCTGAATTTTGTGACATAATTTAAAGGCATTATTTATTTTTATTAATTATATTTAATATTCTAATATTAAAGGTAATATCTCTAGAATAATTACTGTGTAAATGAAATTATAATATAATCATAATTATAAGATTTAATTTGTAATTATGTATTACTCCTATATTGTTCTTAGTTGTAGTTTCATCAATATGTAATATTGATAGGATGGTAAAACTAGCTCATGTTATATTTTTTTATAAAGAGAGTAATTGATCTTATAAATTAAAGTATGAAGATATTTAAATAAACATAAGAGTACTTATTAGATTAGAGAATAAGTTTCACTAAACAAGCCCAATTACGAGGATCGCAAATGAAATATTATTTATGTGCTATTGATTTCTTTGTTATGACTATTGTATAGTTGATCCATATACTTGAGATTACTATAGTATGAACCATATATAGTTAGTTGACTAAATCAATACATGATTCATCACTCTAGAGTAATTAGGGAGAATGTCTAAAGAGAATAAAGTACTTAGGGAGAATGTTTAAAGAATTCTCTGGGCGAGGTGAATTGAAATTTGAAAAGGAGTATTCAAATATCAATTAAAAATCAATTACTAATTAGAAAGAATAAATATGATTAGATTCAAAAGATTATAAAAAAATTTCATATTCTATATTCAATCAAAACATTGGATGCTGAAAGGATTACATATACATCATAACCATGCATAGACAGGTTGAATCAAATCACTTTGACATTCAAAATTTAGATGATCATGGCATGATGTCAATCTTGACTTATAAATAGAAAATTTTTAACTCCTTTTAATCTATCTAATTCTAATTCTAATTATGAATTAGAATTATATTTATAGAATTATACATAAAAGAGAAAAATTAATTTGAAATTAAGTTGAACTTAATTGTGAATTTTGAGAAACTTAAGGAATCAAATATGAGATATTTGATTTTTAAAATTTTTAATTTTAATTTTTTAAAAAATAAAATGAATTGTATTAAGTGAACCAAGTTGTTGCAGAGTGGACCAATACAACCAATACATAAACATGACCTATAGAAGGCCTAGGTATGAGCTAGTGATAATCAAAGAAAAGGAAAATTGTAATGGTTATAAGGAATATTAGTTACTTTCTACTACGTCCACATATTCTAGATTCTAGTTGAGCTTCCTCTGTATGCTAGCTCCCACATAAACCTTGTTAGCCAAGAGTACTTCCTTGATTTAATAATTGTTCTTACTGTTAGTTCATGCTTATCTAAGCTAATTCCTTTGTGTAATTTGATGTTTCTTTCTTTCCACACAGTGTAGATACTACCTATGAAAATTGTTTTGAGAAAACAGGCATCTTGACCCATCCCTTTGATCTTATTACTAGCTAAGTGGACAATGGTAGGCCATTCTCTCTCACTATAGTAAAATTATCATAGTTGTTAAACTCTAGACTGAAGAGCTTGAGAATAGTTACATTAGAACTATATTTGTTTTGAAAACGTTTTGACAAAGTAAACAAAGATGATAGCTAACCAGCTTATCATGGAAGCCTTTGGGATTAAGGTTTTAGCCCACATTAAATCATACAAGCAAACATTCTAAGATTGAGTCATAAATAGTTCCGAGCATGTTTTATTAGTAACTTATGAGAGGCTTCCCTCAATCAAATGACCTGATTTGTCTCATTTAGATTAGGTTGATATTTAGGGAGGCTTGTTTCAATAAGATTTGACCGTCTAAAGTTATAACTCCAATTTCCCCTATAAATAATGTCTTTGACTTTAACATTGAGTGGAATCCTTAATATCGGAGTATTCAAATCCGACCTACGGTGAAAAGGGCCTAGGTTATGCTATTTACAACTAAGTTTCCTTACCATTATCTATCTTGCTTTTAAACAAAGAGCTTAACTGATCTCTTATTATTAGCATTTGGATTAAGCTTTAGGAGTGCTCTTTACTATTTTTCAAGCTCCAAAAACTAGCATTTACGAGATTGCACTATTGAATCCATTTACTCCATATAACTTCCTTGTCATTAAATAGCCTTTAATTATTTTTGCAAGAAGCACTAAGTTTATAACCTTGATTGACTTTAACTATTTTTAACATTTAGGACTGCATAATTCTTGTCATTTGACTTTTGCTTCCTTGGAATTGTCCCCTGCCTCTGTCCATAGATAATTTTTGCTTAACCTTTCTATCTTTTTTATTAACATCTAGTTAAAGCTTGCCAACACTTGATAGGAATATGTTTTTCTATCAATCAATTATACTTTTGACTAATTCCAATAAAGGAAGACAATCTACATACTTTAGTTTCTTAGTAGATATAGGCACTTCTAAGTATTAGAAAGGAGTATAATGAACCTGAAGATATGAGATAGAATTGAGGAGCATTGCATTTGGCTTATCAATTGAGATATATAACATGTTCTTGCTTAAGTTAACTATTAATCCTAACATATCTGAGAAGGAATTGAGTTATCTAACTAACAAATGAAGGGAGTTAGGATCAACACCACATAAGAGCATTAAATCATCACCAAATTCTAGATTAAAAATTTTGAAATTCTTGTATTTGTGATGATGTTTAAATGGACCACTAGTTTATATGTTGAAAGTTGTCATTCTTATAGGAACTTTAATTTCTAATTAGAAGCAATATGGTTTACAAGATGCTCATGTCAATGATGACAATATTTTTTCTTTTAAATTCTGTTCAAGAGCTCAAGTTATGAGGATTATGGATGGAGGTCCATAGCACTTTAGCAATAGACTAGTTCTCATAAAGTTATAAAAGTCTGGTCTTCGAGTTAAACACTTGAAGCCAGAGACAGAGGTAGGTGCACTGGCCCCCCCACTCCCAAGATTATTAAATAATTATATATATATACATGTATATATATATATTAGGACGGGGTTATTTAAAAGTTAGTGGTGCACTGGGTCCCTCAAAATTTAAAAATTTAAATATTTGGGTCTCCTATTTTAAATTCCTGGCTCCATCACTGCTTGAAGCTTAAGCAAATACCAATATGGTTGAGCATTCATAACGTTACGTTAGATTATTGGAAAACTAGAGAAATAAACTACTTGGCCAAATATATGGGGATTCCAATATGTCTTAATGAAGTTACATTTCCACCAAAACGATAAATTATGCTAGGGGATATATTCTTTAGAATCTAATAGCAATTTACCAGATTGTATGTCACACATAAGGCCTGGAGAGGATGATAAGCTATATGAGGATGAACTCATGGTTACTTATTCTTAGAGACCTTATAAAACAAGGAAAAAGGAGAAATAGAGGCCTACAAGAAGGAGGTTTAAGAAGGGTGACTGCTAAGAATTAATGATGGAATCAGATGCTCAAAGCTTCTAAAATAAAAATTAAAGATTAATGAAATCACTATTAAGGACGAGGAAGCCATTGCCTTAAATAAGTGTCTAGGTATTTTTAAACTGCATTGAGTACCTAAGAAAGTGTCTAAAATTTTGCTTCATAAAGAAATAAATTATAATGATTTAAATCAAGTGTTAAAATAAAGCAAATATATAAGTTTGAGATAATTCATTTGGAATCATATAAATTGAAGATAATGAATATGAAAAATTGTAATATACCGACTCTTTCGTAATTATCTATTTATCAATAAGTTAAGGAGTTTTTTCTTAAAAGGAAAAAAGGAATGAATTAATAAATAATGAAACTTACATCTCCAAAAGGAGTTTCATGGGTTTATCCCTTATTATAAATAGAGCAAATTGGATATACCTACAACATTTCTATTTTGTAAGTAGTACGCGAATTAGGTATTCAAAGAGAGGCGAATTAGAAAAAGGGTCTTTAGGCTTTTAAGCAACCTAGTTTCTCCTAACTATTCACCTAGTAACATCCAATTCTTTCCAAATGTTATCATATGAAAAAATGTTTGGTATTCTAATAATGTATAAATAATTATATTTGGAAAAATTAACTTGATCAATTTCTTATATATTTAGCAATGGTAATCAATCGAAATATTGAAGAAAGATTAATATTCAAAAAGTTTGAGATAAGGAGAAATTTTGAAATTAAATTTTAGGATTAATAATTAGGCTTTGCAATTGATTCTAAAATGATGCATGTTGAATATATTGGAAAATAAAACCTAACTCTACACAAATAATTGCAAAATTTATTTTTAACTTATTATATTTCTTAATAAATTATTAAAATAATAATAAATTATCCTATCAGTTTGCACTTTATAAATGCCCTCTAAAAGGAATCATCAAAATGAACTATAATATTTTTCAACTTATCTGCATTCAAAATAGAGATAACTTTATATATAGTGTCATAAATACAATAGGTCTATAATCCATCATTAAGATAGGGGATCGTATCTTAGGAATAAGGAAAATAATTATCTTGTTTGTGTCTCTTAACATCCTTATTTATTAAAGAACTTTAATACTAACTTTTTTATTAGTGTCTCAGCATGTTGTGTAGTTTTATGGAAGAAGAAGGTATTAAGACCATATAGTGCTGGTTCTTTGTTAGGTTCTAAATAAAAAATAATTACTTGACCATCATTTGCATTAAAAGGCCTGGTCAGTAATTCAACATCTTGAGGAGAAATTTTCTCCTTTATGATTGATTTTAATATTGCCATAGAGGAGACAATATGTGTAGGATAGCCTAGTAAGTTGGAGAAAAAAGAATATGCCTTATAATGAGTCCACTATTTAGAGGATGACATATTGCCTCTTTGATTTTCCCCCCTTCTTCAACCATATTATTTTAAATCTCTACAAATCGGTTTGACACTCTATGCATAAGTGTAGTCACCATAAGTATCACTGACTTTTTCTGAATGTCCTTAATAAAATGGGACTTAGGAAAGGATCTTAAGGATGAATTTATTTTACATGGTAAGAATTTATAGTTTCCTTATGTTAAACTAATGAGAGCTTGTCAATATCTAGGAGAAGAGGAAAAGGAAAACATTTTAAGTAATGCTTGGGGAGAGGGATGAAAGCATTAAGGTTTGGTGTTTTCTAATTCATTTTTATGAAAACAAATGGTGAATTAAAAAGAAGCCTAATAATAAGGAAATTAGAGAAAGTAGAAGCAAGAGAGGACATATGAAACAAAAAAAAAGAAGAGAGAAAAGATATTAGGGTTCATAGAAATGTGACGTTTACAAGAAAATGGAAATGTGACGTTTATAAGAAATAAAAACCCCATATTTCTTCACCTAAATAGAAATCTTAGCTTTAGACAACGAAGTATAGGTTTCATTATTTACTTTAAATGTTAAAATTCATTATCAAATCAAGGAGAGTATAGTACAAAATTGATTCAAGTAAATGGCTAAATAGAAATACCAATAGGAGACTATTATCAAAGTGAAAGTTACAAGAACTAGGAGTTTTAACTAGTTCCTTGCCCCAATCAACTAGGATATAATATTGGAATCCATCTGTCGACAATCCTAACCTAACATTTCAACCTTCAGCTGTAAATTTAAAATAGGTGTTATTGAAATGTTTCCATGCGAGTGCATTCGATGGAGGGCTCATTATTCCATCTTCCTATTCATGTTCATTATGCCATCTCATGTGAGATGTAGTAACATCAAAAGCATACAGTCTTTGAAGTCTCGGAGTTAGCAAGAAATAATACATATGCTTCCAAGGTACTAATTTTTCTTTCATAGTATATTTTCTAGGTTTGAACTTAGATTGACCACAAAATTTGCATTCTTGTAATTCCAATTCATCTTCCCGAAACAACATACACCCCAATTTACAACAATCAATTTTTGCAATTGGCAAACCAAGAACCATATAAAGTTTCTTTGTATTGTAAAAATTATCAACCATTGTATGATCAGGAGGTAATGATTCATTATATCAAGCAAAAATTTTATCAAAACTTAGAATATTGATTGAACCCAAGTTTGCTATATTATTTATTGACATTTTCATGATTTTTGTTATACTTTTTGACTCCTTTTGTTGGATATTGTGCTTAATTTGGCCTAAGAGTGCTTCTTTTGAATTAATGTAATTTGAGGGTCAAATTGTCATAATTAATTAACAATTGAACTCCCTTAAATTGTAGGACAATTGATATTACAAATTATTACATTTCATTGCAGGTCACTCAAGAAGAGTAGGGCCAAAAGTGGAACAAAGAAATGGAAGTTACGAGATGACCTTTCGGGTAAAGTTTGCCACAGCGAAGTCAGTGTTTCGCCGCGGTAAAACCATTAAAGATCGCTGCGGTGAAGTCAGTGTTTTGCCGCGACGAAACCATTAAAGATCGCCACGACGAAAAAATTAATGATCGTCGCGGTGAAATTGTTTCGTCGCGGCGAAGTCAGAGTTTTGCCGCGGCGAACTTTCGAAGACTCGAACCATTTTCGGAAGTTTTACATACTGTGCAAACCCGACCCAACAACCCGTTTTGAGAAGAAATCTATTTTAGATGAGTTGGATAGTGCTGACATATATATTGATTAATATTCCATCAGTGGAGGAGTAGGGAGGACACGCAAGACACATTTTTCCACTACCTTAACACCCACGGTTCCCTTCAGGGTTCCCGGGTGAGTGAGACAGAGGGACGACTCCATTGTTCTTTCATATCTTCCTCATTTATCCATCATCTTGCATCGTTTTCTCTTATCTCTCTCTCCACCTCATTTTCCCAATATTTTCACCGCCGACTTCCATCATGGGTAGCTTGGATTCATTCCTAGTTGTGAAGCTTCTAGTTGCAATGCATGGCTAGGCATTTCTTTCCTCTTGAAGATATAGCGACGGTTGGAGTTTAATGAGCTTAAAAGGGGAGTAGCTTAATCCGTAGTATAGCTATGATTTATGAATGCCTAAGTTTAGGATTTGTAACTTGTAGCGAAGCTACTTGATTATAGTTTAATCAAATGTTGGATATTCAATGTGTGGTTTGGATTTGTTTATAGAGAACTTTGAGCTTAAATATATGAAGTCTCATATATGTCTACTTGTGATCATGTTAATTCTCTTTTATCTGCCTAGTTGTGTTTGATATTGAGTTGATGCTAGATTTCATTTAACCCATTGCATTGACAAATTCGACTGCACACACTAAGAGTACTTAACGGGATCTTGAGAAATGGAGTTCATTGATCAAGATCCTGGACTTAAAGAGTCCTTTAAGATTTATCATTTAAAGCTTAGTGATTTCTACTCCCATCAAATTAGTCTTGAACTGTGATAGCCAAAGCTCATTTTTCAAGAGGATTTTATCATTTGTTTTAATCTTTTCATTTTCTATTTCCAAAAATCCAAAAATACTTTTTACGTACTTTTTTTTACAATTAAATTTAATGTAGTTATTGTTTTAAAGGAGCAAAACCCCCTCTTTACTAATTTAGCTTGCATTTTATGACATATTTGCTAGCTTAGGTCCATTTCATTAGGTTCCGATTAAATGAGACAACCCAAGGTTGCACTTTATATTGCAATCCTTGGAATTAAATTTTTGATTCGACCTCCAAGGGTAAAGATAAAACGACGAATCAAATATGCCCTTTAGATTTTATGTTCAATATTCGAGCAATTTAAGATAACTAAGTCATTGTCTCGCAATTTGGCCATAATTCTTGGTTAACTGAATTCAGTAAGTCAAAAATCTTTTTTTCATATGAGTTTGGTTCTTTAAGATTTTCTATATTTTCCTGAAAGGTATAACCGACAGCATCATAAATCATTTAGATGTAAGGATTTTCAATTGCACCCATATTATTTGTTATAAATCTATTCCCCTTTCAAACCCATCCACAATTTTTGATGATTTTACTTTATTACCCCTTGAAGTGCTACAAATTAATGGCTCTCCATGTAGTGTCCACTCAAAATAATTTGGAACAAACCTTTTTCTTAACAAATGGAGATTCACTTCATCAATAGGAAGAAGACGAATATGTTTACTCTTTTTACATGGACATCTAATCTTTGGACCATCAATATATGCAGGTTGAGAATATGCATAGTGAATAAAAACTTCAAATCCCTCAACAAACTCAATTAATGAAATCATCGAGTGTTAATCGTCTATACATGCAAGATCAATCAACATTACTCATTTCTGCAAAACTGTTATTTAAAAAAGTTACTGTGGTAAGATATAATAATCGTTATGGTAATATCCATATTAATCTTACAAAAATTTATTCTTTGCTTTACACATCATTAGATCCTTCATTTCCCTTAAGTTTTTACAAGTTTATGATCATTTCTTCTCCAAATTAAAACTAACCTATCCTACCATATGATTTTATGATTAGATAACTCAATCACAACCAATTCCACTTTAATGATTGGACAATCACCACATTCTAAGCCATAAGAACCTTACAATCATAGAAGAATATTTTTAGGAAAGATAAGGCTTTCATCTTTATTATCCTAAACATATCTTAATACCGTACAAGCAACCTACAAATGAACTATACTTGGCTTATTGATATATTGACTTAATCGATGGAGAACATATGTGAGTATCAGTCAAATAAAGTAAATTTTCAACCAATATCCTGTAAGAAGTGACATTAAGAAGTAAAAAAAAACACCTACATATTATTTTCCTAACTTTATATTAAAATAAAAGAGTGGAAATTGGTTTACAATAAATAAAATCAATGGAAATTAAAAAAGCACTATGGTACTTGGCATTGTTAGACCAGATGAATCAAGAAAGCAAGTTCTCGTTGTGACTCCTAGTTTTATGGAATTCTTTACCGATAAGCCTCATGGGAGTTGCATCACTGGTTTCTAGTCTATATACGATCCTAGGGTTTTATTATGCAAAGAATTGTCTTGTGTTAATACTAAGTTTGATTTAATCACCTACAAGTTCATTTACAAAGTTTGATTTTAAATAAGCACTATGGTACGTGGCATTGTTACACTAGATGAATCGAGAAAGCAAGTTCTCGCTGTGACTCCTAAGCTTATGGAATTTTTCACCGTTAAGCCTTATGAGAGTTGCATGTAACATCCCGTTCCCATACTAAGGGTTAGAACCCTAAAATACGGTACATGTGAGATCAATGAGAGATTAAGAAAAATGCATTTCATGCTCATGCATAATGTTAGCATACATGCACGTGAATTTGAATTTTTTGCACACATTAAAATGATTGTACATGCATTCATTGAAATTCTGGGAATAATTGAATTGTAATGTGATATTATTGAGAATTGTGGTTTGTTTGTATTGAAAATTGATTGGAAAGCGCAATTCTTGATTTAGAATTTTTGAAGAATTTTAGGAAAATTTTCAAAAATTATAAGTATTTTGTTTTGACTAAGAAAAATGCCAAGTGACAGGTCAATTGTAAATGGAAATAGAAATAAGAGTCAAATGATATTGGATAAATTTTATGGATGGCTTTAGAATTTTTGAGAAAATGATATTTAAAATTTAGAGACAATTGGAGTAAAATTTGGGAGATGATTGGACTGGTTAAATAAGAGAACCCACTTTAAGCTTATAAGAATTGGACAAGTGACAAGTGTCACTTGTCAAGCCACACTTCTTTTATTTTGAAATACCATTTTAATTGTTTTGATCTTGCTTCTTCTTCGTGACTCTCCTAAGTTTCTGGAAGCTTCATTCTTTCAGAAATTGTCTCATCCTTACGATGCAAGTCTTACTCTCACTTTTCACTTGCTATCTCATTTTGCTCTCTTCTTCACTGTCACCAAAATACCTAACCCTACAACCTTTGGCAAGATGACGATCGGATGATATTCGAAAGTTAGGGTTCAAGTGATTTTTGAAAAGTTGGAGTTTAAACAAGTAAGTACCTAGTTAATCATTTAGAGTTGTTGGTTTATGAAACGAAAATGGTGATTTATTTATATTTCATATTCATGAGAAAAATAGACATTTTTCATGTTCATCGTGAATATAGGATGAAAATTTGGATGTGTTGATTTTTCAAATTTGATGATCAAAATGTTATAAGAGGTTGTAGAAATGATTTTTGGAGTTGAAAGATCAACTAAAATGTGTATGAGATTAATGCAAAAAATTCGTGAAAAGTGAATATGTAAATGCTCTGTTTATGTTGATGTCTTCACTGTGTGTGTGTGTGTGTGTGTGTGTGTACATTTTGGAGTGTTTTAGAGATGATTAAAAATAAATTTAGAATTAAGAGATAGGTGTATGGTGATGTCTGGAGATGAGAAAGAATGATTAAAATGATAGTTAGAGGAAGAAAATGAAGT